>CM064481.1:32606113-32673613 GCA_032716605.1 Paralithodes platypus
TCGATTTATTTCTTGTCTCTACCTGACGGACACTCTCACTCTCTCTCTCTCTCTTTCTCCTTCTTCTTTGCTAGCCTTTCCTTCAACTTTCCTCTTCTATCGGATATGCCATCTCTACTAGAATTAAGTCCTGACCACCTCGTTTGGATCGTCAGGTCAGTGTGGCCAGTGTTTATATGTAAATATATGTAATCTCTCTCTCTCTCACTGGTTTGGTAACAGAGTTTTACATATGTGGAATAGGCTACCTAGCGCCATAGTGGGATCAAGAACGACAGAGAGCTTCAAGATAAAATTAGATAAACCATAGACTACAGTACACTCGACCCAAAACAATCTTTACACTGGTGAGCTGTAAATTATCTAGTATGAACGGAATGAATCGGGTGAAACATACGTCTGTGAGGTATTATCATAAGATTTCGACCCACTTCCAGAATGTTTAGAGCGTTAGTGCATAGATTGTTTTTTGGTCGAGTGTACATCTGGACTTGACACGAAAATGGAACTTTGCAGTAAGGGACCCAAAATCGGAGAATGAACCCCCAAGTTCGAACCTCGAAACCGCAAAAAAATAAATTTTTCGCAGTTTCGTGGTTCGGACTTGGGGGTTCGTTTTCCGATTTTGGGTCCCTTACTAGAAAGTTCCATTTTCGTGTCAAGTCCAGATCTACTGTAGTCTATTGATAGACATATGAACGAGACCCCAAAATTAGACAAGTAGACGCCATAGTACTTGACTTCGCCAAAGCCTTAGACAAAGTCCCACACCAGAGACTTCTAGCAAAATTAGATTATTATGGCGTCCGAGGACCACTTCTTCACTGGCTTAAGACTTTTCTAACTAATCGTGAGCAACATGTTGTTCTCGAGGGCTGTCATTCTTCTTCTGTATCTGTAACTTCTGGGGTCCCACAGGGCACCGTCTTGGGCCCCCTACTTTTCCTTTCATATATTAATGATCTTCCACTATCTCTTACTTCTACTACTAGACTTTTTGCAGACGATAGCTTAGTTTACCGACCAATTATCAATAGGGACGATTGCCTCCGACTACAAGACGACTTAACTGCGCTTGAACAGTGGGAAGCCAAGTGGCAGATTACGTTCAGACCTGACAAGTGCCACCATATTTGCTTCACCCGTTCCAGTAAAACCATTCCATTCCCTTACAAACTTCACAATACCCCTTTAGATACCGTTCCCTCCCATAAATATTTGAGGGTCCACATCTCAGCGGACATGAGGTGGACCACACACACGAGCAGCGTCAGAGCAAAGGCTAATAGGGCCCTGGGCTTCCTTCGCAGGAATCTCACAAAGTGTAACTCAAATATCAAAATTCAAGCTTTCAAATCACTAGTTCGGCCACACTTAGAATACTGCGACACCATCTGGGATCCACACACTCACAATACTGTAATATCAATAAATTAGAGGCCATACAAAACAAAGCTGCAAGATGGATCAGACGTGATTACAGACATACTACATCAGTCACTTTGCTCAAACAAGGCATTAAACTAGACCCCCTTGTAACAAGAAGACAAATATACAGACAACAAATCACAAACAATCTAGCAGACATAGATAAAAAATACATATTTACCCCCTACAAACATACAATTTACGAGACGCAGCCACAACTTAAAATACCACACATATCAGGCAAGCACGGACATATTCAGACACTAATTTTTTTCCCGCAGCATCCAAGAGTGGAATCACCTCCCATCTCACATAGTTAATAGCCCCACTCTTCATTCCTTTAGAAATAGGATAATAATTACTCATTATCTCCCTAATCCTTGACCCGATCCTATCCCTCTCATAATTCCCCTGCACAACCCCCGCATATCATGCTGCCCGAGAACAACCCTCTGCGGGTCCCCCTAACAAGAACAAGATGGTTTGGGTGTGAGAGGGAGCTGCCTTGTGTGGTCCAATCAGCTTTCGGCTGACTTCCATTTTCTAATGTTAGTTTAGGTTATATGTACTTGGTAATATATATATAATTTATAATTATTTGATTATTTATGTTAACTGTCTTGATAGCATAATGCATAAATGCGTGGAATTTCGGTGTGGGTATCCTAGGTTCGAGTCCTTGGAGTGCCACATGTATTTGTTGATTTCATTAATTGAGCTTAGAAGTAAATTTAGTTGGTGAAATAATATGAATTACTTACGTTACTATTTATTTTATTATTTGTTATTATTTATAATAGAATTTATGGTACTTATTACCGAAACGACCACTATTTATGGCAAGAATGTAGTTACCGGGTGTACCGTCCGTCTTGTTTACACTACGCGGACGCTCACCATCATGTTCCCGTCTATTTTGACTGCCTTTGGATACAAAAATACATTACCCTAACCAAACAACCTAACCTAACCTACTATTATAGATTTATAAGTATTTATTTTATGATAAGTATTTATAGATGCTTTATGTTGTATGTCGATCATGTCGGTAGTGGTACACCCGGTAACTACATCCATCCCCTAATTATTTCTCAATATTTGAAGGCTATTATAGAATAAGGATGTTGCAAAGATAATACTAAAATGTATTTCAACCTCCGGAGATACATATTATATGCACTATATAAAGTACTGTAAAAACAAAAAATCTCTCCCTATTGACAGCAGTGAAACTCTTATTAAGCCCCTTACTGTTAAAATAGATGCTGATTTCAGTAAGTCATGGGGGGTTGAGAGGGGGGGGGGGGGGGGGGGGGGGGGGGGGGCAAAGGGTAAGATCCTGTGTAGCGGGAGGAATTGTTTTTCAGATGCCTATTTACTAAGAAACATTGAACAATATCTGGGAAGGATGTAGTTACCGGGTGTACCACTACCGACATACAACATAAATCATCTATAAATACTTATAATAAAATAAATACTTATAAATCTATAATACTGTACTAGGTTAGGTTAGGTTAGGTTGTTTACATACATAAAATTTTAAGACTGAGTGTTCCACACATAAGTGCAGTTTCAGTCTCTTGTCCTAATGGCGGCGTTCCAGGCAACCCTGTTAACTCTCCGGGCCCGGGCTGTCTCTCCAAAGGACAGTGTGGGCTACCCGGGCGATCTGGCCGAAAAACGTCTAGGCCTAGGCTACCGTATTTTTGTTTAGTTTAACTGCTAGAAATTTCCCACGCATCTATAAACGTAGTGCGGTTTCCAATCTGTAGACTGGCATTAACCCGTACAGCCCCAGCGACGCGTCGGCGATGTATGTAACGCACAGCCCCAGCGACGCGCCTGACGCGTCACCCTAATTGCGCCGACCGTAACCTCAGGTGTAGCCACTCAAGAGGGCTCACATTTGTATGGGAACTGTGTACGTATCCCACGCAACCGTGCCGATGGTTGAAAACTCTCAAAGTCCACGTGCGTGCGCGTGAGCGCGCAATAACCTGTTTTTTGGGGTAATTGCCTTCAATTGTTTACTCTTGTAAAATACGTTTTCGGGGGCTCTGTAGGACCATTTTTTAAGCTTTTTGAGCGGTTTTTCGTGGTTTTTCATTCATTCCTAACCCATTCTCTATTGTTTCTGGAATAAAACCATTTTTTGAAAACCGGCCGGGTTCTGGTGAACAAACATTACAAAACTAGCCGGGGCTCCATGGGTTAAGTAGAGCTCTCTAAGTCAACTGGTTCAGTTGTGATAACGATTTCCGTGGAGCAAATTTTGCCGCGATGTTGACAATATCGGAGCTTTTCACACACTAATTTCGTCTGACGTCACAACAATAACATTGATCCAACGTCTCCTTATTGTTTTCGGAGGTGCGGTGACGCAACGATCGGCTTTGTTTACATGCGTCGGACGCACGGCGTTCAGACCAAGATGAATAGGCTTGAAAGCTTACTGCCTAGTAACAGGACACCCGGGCTCCTGCCCATATTTCGTGGTGTCCTTTCACACGGACACCCGGGCAGGAAGGGTTAAGGGCTGCTTCACTTGTCAAGTTCTTGGATTTGAGATCAGCGTGTATAGTCCGATCCCAGGTCTTCCTCGGTCCACCCCTTGGTGCAGCTCCCTCCACAATCACATACCTGCATTTTTTCATCCAATTTTGTTCATCCATTCTCTCCACATGTCCATACCATCCCAGTCTACTTGTACGCATCACCTCGCTAATACTCTTTATACCTAAACGTCTCCTCAGCTCAACATTTGTTATTCTATCCTGTAGCTTGGCCCCACACATCCATCTCACCATTCTCATCTCATTACGCTCCATTCTGTTGACATCCTCTACTTTAATGGCCCATGTTTCTGAGGCATACGTCATTGCACTTCTAACACATGAGGCATACACCTTTCCCTTCAGGGGGAGAGGCATTCTTTTCATGGTCAGGATTGGCATCAATTCTCTGAACTTCCCCCAGCCACACCTAATTCTAGCAACAGTGGGAGCCTCGGCCCCACCACCGGCAGAGATGGTATCTCCTAGGTAACAAAACTTGTTCACCAGCTCCAAAGACTCATTTCCAAAATTCACAGCCACAGGCTCATCACTTAACACAAGCTCGCCTTTGCACACTACGCACTCAAATTTCTCTATTTCTGACTTATCCTTCGGCAGGGGCCCCTTTATTCTACTACAGCGCTTACTCCCATGGTGTACCCAACATCGACAGATGCTACACTGAATTGAGTTAATGCCCACTCCCTTTCCACACACTGCACATGGGTATGCACCACTCTTTTCCACATTGCCTCGTCTCAATCTACAATGCATAACCTTGGTTTTGTTAATATTGACTCTTAAACCCTTGCTCACCATGCCCTCTCTCCACTCTCTGAATTTGGCCTCAGCATCCTGCATACTGTCAGCTATTAGGACTAAATCGTCTGCATAAAACAGTTCCAACGGGAGTCCGCCTCTAAAAACTAGACAGCGCCTCCAAGACCATAATAAAGAGGAGGGGACTTAACACTGAACCCTGATGGACTCCAACACGGACAGCGAACTCATCACTCAGTACACCCTTCACCATCACCGAACTTCGCGAATCCTCATACATCTTCATTATCACACGCACCAGCCACTCTTCCACACCACGTTTCCTCATAGCCCACTGCACAACATCTCTAGGCACCCTATCAAAGGCATTCTCCAGGTCTACAAACACAAAGTAAAGATCCCTGCCTTTTAGTAAGTATCTTTCCTGTATCTGCCTGACTATGAAGATAGCATCGGTTGTACCACGTCCTGGCATAAAACCAAACTGCATATCATCAATAGAGATGCTTTGCCTGATCAAACCCTCAAGGACTCTCTCACAGACCTTCATGATTTGGTCAAGCATTTTCAGGCCCCTATAATTTCCTCTATCTAGCGCATCCCCTTTTCCTTTGTATATATTTACTATTACACTTTTGAGCCAATCCTCTGGGATTTTCTCATCTTTAATAATGGTGTTTATCAATGGTAATGTATTTTTGTATCCAAAGGCAGTCAAAATAGACGGGAACATGATGGTGAGCGTCCGCGTAGTGTAAACAAGACGGGCGGTACACCCGGTAACTACATTCTTGCCCAATATCTTAAACGTAACCTAACGTAACCTAGAATATTAGTGGATTATTTATGAATGTAAAATGTAAAAATATATTGTAACATTACCAAATTATTGAGATATAAATACAGGTCCTCCCGCTACACAGGATTATACCAGGCAAAGCCCCCCCTCAACCCATCCTGTATCCAAAGGCAAAAAAAAATGGTATATTTACTCTGAAAATGACTTACATCTGAGTGTTTTAAGATCGTTGGATAATGGGAGAAATAAAGTTTTCCGGAGATTGTAACTAATTTCAACTACGGTATAATGATGAAAACTACCTAAAACCAAAGAGAAAAACCATGGGAAAATTAGTGGTAGTTTCGGTTACATTTTCCGAATTTATGTTATTACTCAAAGTACAGTCAGTCCCCCCAATCCGCGCCTATATGGGCGGCATTACACGACGTGTATTGGGAATTCGCGCATTGGGGATAACATAACTTATGGAGAAAAATACATATGGGCGGCAGCCCGCATTTCCACACACATTTGACGGTAATTTTTGATCAAAATCAATACTAATTGGACAACCAAGCATACACAATAATAGAAACATAAACAAGTCATTCCTTACATTAAAATTAAATGCTATAAGTAGGTGAGAAGAGTGGGAGCTCCAAGGCAGACCCCCGCGACAGGGCGAGTTCATATAGCCTAGGCCTAGGCTTCCCCGGCCCCGGGGACGGGGACGGGGCCAGTGACAGTGGCGGGGCCGGGGAAGCCTAGGCCTCCGAGGGCCCGAGGGGTGTGCGCGCGGAGTAGGGAGGGGGGTGGGGGTGGCGCAGAATACAAAAAACAGCATTTTTACACCATTCTTCAACCGTGATTCGTGTTTTGTGGGGTCAATACGTGTTTTAGGGATTTTGAGTACTGTACCTGTTTTACCCCTCGGCGCGGAATAGGGTAAACGCGGACTGAGGATACGTGTATTAGGGGGACTGACTGTACCATGAGTCGATCAGGTCCAAGTTTAGTTACACAGAGTTACATAGTTACACAGACTGCATAAACCTTGCGACCCTTACTAGTCTGTCCGGACTTGAATTTAACACAATTGGCTACTATGTGGAAGGTAAGGATAGCAAAGCAGAAGGCTCTCCCCCTACCCGTAGATCAGAATGTCAACACGGAGCAATTTTGTTTGAAGATGAATTAATTCATATTATCACCAACCCACCAATTAACATGCATACAAGTTTAACCCATCAGACCTGGATGAGCTCTCAGGAGGCCATTAGCTATTGCCACCGTGAGACCCGGATGGCCTCTGAAGCGCCTACGGGTTAATCTACGGCTTAAAACCACTTAAAACTGCACTAGAGAAAGTTGTGTTGTCTTGGTGGGTCGTCCGTATAACCAACAACAACAAGAACACACAGGCAGCCAGTCATGTGACACCTGCTTGCAAGCGTCTATTTTGATGGCGATTTTTTAGGTAATTTGCCCTCTGCTGGCAATATATATGATGATGACAATATGTCATGGGAGGGTGAGGGGGGGGGGGCAAAGCCCCCCTCAACATATTATTGTATCCAAAGGCAGTCAAAATACTGTAGACGGGAACATGATGGCAAAGGTCCGACGCCACTACGCGTAGTGTAAACAAGGCTGGCGGTACACCCGAACTCTACATTGTACCCCAAGCAAGCCTTACGAAAGCTTGTAACTTCTGAACCTGAGTCCCAAACCATGCATGAAAGCAGATGACAGTGACTTAGGAATGGTTACAATGGTGAAATATATCAGTAGGCCTAATCAATAATCAATTATCAATATACCAGTAATCAATATTATTACATAATACATAATAAATAATTCATAATCCATTATCTATAATAAATTGTTGAACGAATATAAACAGAGGGGGGATTTGCCCCGCTCACCCACCCATGACTTATTGTCATCATCATATATATTACCGGTACCAGCAGGGCCAAATAGCAGCAGTCAAATTAGATGCGAATGTAACTGAGCGTGCGGCAATGTAAACAAAGCGGACGGTACGCATGTTAACACAACTCTTACCGGATACTCGCACCAAAATTCCGCGCACTAACCATTATGCTATCAAGACAGTTAAATGTTTGGTAAATCTACAGTTATGCTACCCCTCCCCTACTATCCCCTCCCACCTCCCCCCTTCAAAACACGCCTTTTAACGCGTGTTTGGACGGTTCAGCAGACGCGGAAACGTAAACAAAACCGGAATTTGTTTATATTAATGTCACTAATTTTCCCATGGATTTATAGTTTTGTGTGTTAATTTTCATCAATATATAATGTTTGAAAGTAATGACAAGCCTCTGAAAAAACGTTTTCCCCATGAGCCCCCCCCCCCCCCCCCATGACTTATTGTCATCATCATATATATTGACAGCAGGGGGCAAACAACAAGTACGCCGCAACCCAACCGACTGTAAACCCAGGTAAACAAACCTCACTTTGCCGAAGGTTTGTAATACTTCAATGTACAGTAGGGTCCCGCATAAAATGTGTTCGCATAAAACGAGTCGAGATTAAAACGAGCGACCTAAAATATTAATATTTAATTTTCGATCAGAACGAATGTGATCACATAAAACGAGTCCGCCGCCAAAGTGGGGCAAATCCGAGGAGTTTTCAATTAGCGCGCCGGAATATCGTACAAAGCGTGATTGGCCGTGACGTAGGTGCGCATTGTGACGTCACTGGCGTTTGAGTCCTTGACGGGGAGGGTGGAGGGAGCCAGTCGGCCATATTTTTTGCCTCAGTGACCCTTCCGCGCGTTCGCTTCTGACGGGAACATACGTTTTGGGTGAACTATACCTGTGTCGGACCACCAAAATGCCGCGACGCGAGTCAGGGAAGCGAAAGTCGATCACGTATTATGTAAAAAAGGAAGTGATCGATAGAAAACAGAAAGGAGAGGGAAATACAGCCATTGGACGTGCATTAAGGCTAAGTCACATGTCTCACTCCCTATACTGGCATTGTAAAGCGGTGAATGTTAAGGCTCTCAGCCTATGCCCGAGAGGAAGTAAAAAAAAAAAAAAAAAAAAAGTGAATCTTCGGTGAGGACAATTTGGAGAGGGAAAGAAGACATTTTGAAGGACATTAAAGCCTATGGAACATCTAAGTTGGACACAAGGAAAAGAGCCCCCGATGAGAAAGTGATCCACATGGAACGGTATCTGAGTGTGTGGTTAACTAGGAAGGAAAGTGAAGGGGTGGCATTAGACAAAAAACAAATCATGAAAATGGCAAAAACGTTTTACCATACAATTTGCCAGAAGGAGCGTTGTCCCCTTGGTGCTTTCAAGGCGTCCACTGGTTGGCTATACAGGTTTCTTGGGCGAAAAGAGATAAGGAACATAAAGTTTACAGGTGAATCTGCATCAGCAGACACAGTCGCAGCTGATACTTATCCAGCTGTACTCAAAAATATTATAGAAGAAGGTGGGTATAGTCCTGACTGTATCTATAACATGGATGAGGCTGGGGTCCAATATAAGAAAATGCCTAAATCCACCTTTTTGTCCAAGTCAATGAAGCAAGCTAGGGGGAGGAAAGTCGACAAAAGCCGTTTCACAGTGCTTTTTTGCTGCAACTTGACCGGTACCAACAAAATGAAACCTTTGATTGTCCACACTGCTGCACACCCACGATGTTACAATCACCTTTCTAACATGGCACAGGCTCCAGTTTATTGGATGAAGACAGCAAATGGGTGGATGAACTCCTACACTTCTGCAGAATGGCTTCTTAAGATGTTTGTCCCCGATGCTAAGTGGAAATGTCAGCAGCTGGGTATTCCATTTAAGGTGTTACTGACAATGGACAACTGCCCGGCCCATCCTTTGCACCTCATAGATATGCATCCTAATGTTAAAGTAGTTTTTCTCCCTCCCAACACCACTTCAGTTATGCAACCCCTTGATCAAGAAGTCATTTCAAACGTTAAAACATTTGATCAGATGAGAGTGTATGCTCGTATGCGAAGTGAGACTGAAACTGGTGTGGAAATCCAACAAATTCTCGATGAAGTTAGTGACCAGGATGAAGACCATGAAGAAGCAGCCCCTCCCATCCCACAAGCAGCCCCTCCCATCCCACAAGCAGACCCTCCCATCCCACAAGCAGACCCTCCCATCCCACAAGCAGCCCCTCACAGCCCACAAGCTGAAGATCCAGACGATCCAGCTGCCCAGCCTGCCGCTCAGCCTGCAGACCCTTACCTGCTAGCACCCAACCCACATGCCATAACAATTAAGCAATTTTGGAGACAATTTACCATCAAGGATGCTATTGATAATCTCCTCTTGGCATGGAAAGATATTAATGATGCAACGATTCAGAGGTCGTGGAAGAAACTGACTCCACACCTGGTGACCAGAACGGCAGGTGCTCAGCGACTCGCGGACAGTGTAGCCCTAACAGTGGAGGTGGCAAGGCAGGTCCCAGGGTTTGATGAAGTGACAGCAGAGGAAATATTAGAGATTAATGCTGAAGGTAATGAACAGTTACCTGACGGGATTGTAGCAGAATTAAACATTGAGGACGAGCTAGGGGAAAACAGGCAGCCAGCTGAGGTTCGAGTGCAAAGGGAAGGGACCATTTCAAATCAGGGGCTGAGCAGACTTTTGGCTGGGGCTGAGTCCATAAAAGAGCTTATTCTTGAGTTTGAACCCAACACTTTTAAAAGGGAGGAATTCTGTCAACAGTTAAAATTTCTCTTTCGTGGCTACACAGACCAACACAACCAGAGAGTTAATGAGCGAAGGCAGACCCTCATGACTCGGTACATTCTCCCTGCCAATGCGCCACAGCCTGCCCCTGCCGACGAGCCCCAGCCTGGCCCATCAAACGAGCCCCAGCCTGGCCCTTCAAATGACGAGTTTGAGGGCTTTATGAGGGACGTGCAGGAAATGTCTGGCACACGTTCACTCGCCACCCTCAGAGCTCTGGGTCACACGGCGTCGTCTTCCGACGGCGATGAGTGACCTCCCAGATGCCTCGGAACCCCTCGCCCCCTGTACATAATCCCCATTAGATTTAAGGTAAGCTACAACATGCCTATTTTATCATTTTTATTTATAACTTATCACTTATATATGTTTTGGTATGCATTAAAAAAAAAACACACACGGAAACAAGTGACCCATCGACCAATATCCATTTTCCCCATAGGTTACGTGTTTCACATAAAGCGACCTCGTTTATCGACCATATACTCGTTTTATATGAGACCCTACTGTATCTACAGTAAACCCTCGCTATCTCGGACTAATTGGGAAGAGGCCACTTCCGAGAAGCCCGATTTTCCGAGATGTCCGAAGTCCGACTTATATCCGACTTAAGAGAGGCAAAATTCCGAATTAGAAGAGGAAAATCCGCGTCAGAGAAAATTGAGATAATATATATTTTTTATTTTTATTTTTTTTTACATGTGAAATTCATCATATTAATGACAAATATGAACCTTATTATGTTTTCAGGGACAGTACAGTACATAGTAATTAATATTAACACAATAATTAAAAGGCACAGGCTTCAATTCATCCTAAAATCACTTAAAACCGAGTGAGAGAACATAGTAAACCAGACACAAATCCCGTCCAACTCGTAATTTCCGAGAGGCTGATGCCATTCCGAGAAGTGCGGGTTTCCGACTAAAAAGAGTCCGAGTTAGCGGGGGTTTACTGTATTTCAAGTCAAATATACATTTCCGCGCATCATCAAACCATACTAAGTCTACTACTAATAATGTTGTTGTTGTTGTTCCCCAAGCTGCCTGGCCGAACAGCCCGAACTACTAATAATATTAACCTATTAGTACCAACAGAATAGCGACAAAATAGGGGTAGTATAACTGTAGATTTATCAAATGTTTATGCATAATCCTACAAATTATTATCCATTCTCGAATATTGGATATTAACCAAAGTACCGGTACGTAAATATACCCAACTGCACCATGGCCTTTCTCAGGGACTCTGGGCTGTTCGGCCAGGCAGCTTAAGGAAGAAGAACAACAACAACAACAACAACAACAACTGTACTATGGGCTGGTCTATCAGAGTGAGAGCTGAGCGATCTCTGCCATACCCATAGCTTACTCTGACTGCTCCTTTTACTTATATATTTTCTAGATCTCAAGTGACGGCGTCTCTTCCGTGGATTGACCTCCCAATCTGCCAACCCAGAGGTTGGTAGATTGGAAGCCAAAGCGTCACATTTTCCCTTTGCCCCTCAACTTTCTCTTCATAATTGTTGAGGGGCACAGGGCCCTGGGTGGGGCTTTGGTTTCCCGGGTGTTTCCGCACCCTCCTCAGCTCCCCACCATGGAGTAGCTTCGGTCACCCAGGCTTTATTGTGGTAGGCAGGGAGGGTTCTGTTGGGGCGCTCGGTTATGGCCTTGGCCTTGCTTGGGGCCTTGGGGCTGTTCGGCCAGGCAGCCTGAGGAACAACAACTGCACTATGATAGCCTAATTATTACACACACACCCACGACTTATTGAAATTATCATCTATGTTGCCAGCCGGGGGCCTAATTAGGGTTGCCACTAAACTGCAATATAAAAAACATGAAAAACAACAAAAACTACAAAACCAAGTAAAAAAATATACGGTACAGTATATAATAGCTGTATTTCCATCTGATATAAAAATAGCTGTGGTGCACAAAACCTATAGCCTGAATATAAACACCATACCGGTATGAGGAGGAGCACTTTATTGACAACGTTTCCCAGATAGCTTCTTCAGGTCACTAGTGTTAGTAACCTGAAGAAGCGTGGTGATGGGCTGGTCTATCAGAGTGAGAACTGAGCGATCTCTGCCTTACCCATAGCTTACTCTGACTGTTCCTTTTACTTATATATTTTCTAGATATCAAGTGACGGCGTCTCTTCCGTGGATTGACCTACCAATCTATCAAGATTGGAAGCCAAAGCGTCACATTTTTCTTTTGCCCTTCAACTTTCTCTTCATAATTGCTGAGGGGCACAGGGCCCTGGGTGGGGCTTTGGTTTCCCGGGCGTTGCCGCACCCTCCTCAGCTCCCCGCCATGGAGTGGCTTCGGTCACCCAGGCTTTATAGTGGTCGGCAGGGAGGGTTTTATGGGGACGCTCGGTTATGGCCTTGGCCTTGCTCAGGGCCTTGGGGCTGTTCGGCCAGGCAGCTTGGGGAACAGCAACAACAACAACCTGAGGAAGCTATCTGGGAAACGTTGTCAATAAAGTGCTCCTCCTCATATGGTGTTTATATACATTCTGTCAACTTTTCCAAGTTACTTCAACAACCTACAGCCTATTGACCAGTTTAAAAAATGGACTAGGCCTATGGATTCTATCTAAGAAGGAATACAAGTACATTTACAAGAAATAGCATTGTTTTGGCCATTTTATCACTTCTAAAGACAATATGAGAATACCAGACATTTTATAAGAAATAGCATTGTTTTGACCATTTTATCACTTCCAAAAACAATATGAGAATACCAGACATTTTATAAGAAATAGCATTGTTTTGGCCATTTTATCACTTCCAAAGACAATATGAGAATACCAGACATTTTATAAGAAATAGCATTGTTTTGGCCATTTTATCACTTCCAAAGACAATATGAGAATACCAGACATTTTATAAGAAATTGCATTGTTTTGACCATTTTATCACAATATGAGAAGGAATGCAAGAAAATTTACAATACTTGTAAATTGCATTGTTTTGGCCATTTTCTCACTTCCAAAGACAATATGAGAAGGAATACAAGAAAATTAACAATGAATAGCATTGTCTTTGTTATTTTATCACTTCCAAAGACAATATGAGAAGGAATACAAGAACATTTACAAGAAATAGCATTGATTTGGCCATTTTATCACTTCCAAAGACAATATGAGAAGGAATACAAGAACATTTACAAGAAATAGCATTGATTTGGCCATTTTATCACTTCCAAAGACAATATGAAAAAGGAATACAGTACGGTACGGTACAAGAAATAGCGTTGTATTAGTGGCATCCTTTGAACTATAGGCTAAACCATAATCTTTGCACATGCAATTATAAATACCGTACTGTAATACTAATAATCTAATTTAATTAATTTCACTCCAAACACCTCCCAATGAAATTAATGAAAGCATATGATCCACCCGGGATTGGAACCTGGGATACCACATACAGATCTTAAACACTCGCTTCATTACACCATCAATATGTATTGTAGGGAAGGATGTAGTATCCTGGCGTACAGTCATTATGTTTACATAAGTCGATCGCTTGCGGTTAAGTTCCTGTCATGTTGACTGTTATTTGCTCCCTGCTGGCAATATACAGTACCGTACTGTATAATTATGATGATGATAATAAGTCATCAGGGGGGGGGGGGAAACAGCCCCCCCTCCCCCTTAAAATGCATATTGTCCCAGTTAAAAAGTGGGGATTGGGCCTGAGTATATAGATAGCCTAGATAGATAGATAAATAATAAATATAATGGACTCTGCTTTCGTATGACCCACTTTATGGCTTGTGTCTGTGTGTGTGTGTTTTTTTTTTTTTTTTTTTTTTTTTTTCTTTCTTTAGTAGTTAACCTAACAAGTGCGCATGGGGGTAATTGGAAACGTCCCCCTGTGCTGACGTATTTGAGGTGTTTCCGTCACTAAAATATTCATTGTACCATTAATAGCATTAATACTTATCCATATGTGCCTATTATGGGTTGATTATAAAGGTATTAACCTGAAACAACAATAAAACGAGTGAAAACAGCGTTTGGATGGTCAAAATCAGAGATATAGCCCGCGAGTTGTATAATGTATGGGTGAGGCAAGCTGCTTTCCCGCCAATTTCCCCCAAGGCCACTGAGACACAGTCGATCGATACTCTCTCTCTCTCTCTTGTCCTGCCACGGACATTAGTTCCAGGGCCTCTTGCATTCGCTTGCTATCAGTGATGACCACACCCTGTAACCGGATTTCTAATGTTAGCACGAAAATATACCTCAGAATAAGGGAATAACAGGGAAAATAGGTGATAACTGAAGGAGAGGAGGAAAGTGGGGAAGGAGTGGAGGTAGAGGACTGAGATTTTGCATGGCCCAGGGGCCAAAAAAAAAAAACATAATTTTTTTGTTTTTTTCTCTGACTCGAGTCTCCCCGCAGTCCGCCGGGGGAACTCTTAAGAGTCTCCCCGCAGTTCCCGGGTTAAGGGATGAGGTCTCGAGGAACGGAACCTTTTTACCCTGTCATAGACCTATTTTACTGTTAGGCGAACAGAACAGAGGCAAGGGGTGTGAGGAGATTGCCCAAACATTACTCGGACACGGTACCGGTACCATCAGTCAGTGAACGATATTACTCGGACACGATACCGGTACCATCAGGTCAGGTGAAGGTAATTAAGGGATAAGCCGGAAAATATTAAGGAGACCACCCACCATTTTTTTCATAATGTTTATTTTATGTTTAGTTTATTTTCATCAATATATAGTGATTGACATTAGTTTCAACCTCCGCAAAAATTGTGTTCCCCTTTATCCAGCTGTTTTAACCCTTACTGTACCAGAGGGTATTACTATAAATGTACCCACCAGTACAGGCATTGTGGCCAAAATGGCTTCAGAGTCAAGAGAGAATACCCTCTCACCCCGAAAGTTGGAGGAATACTGGGCAAGAATGTTAAGAGCGGGGGGTGTACCGCCAGCCTTGTTTACACTACGCGTAGTCGGACCTTCACCATCATGTTCCCGTTTATTTTGACTGCCTTTGGATACAATAATATGTTGAGGCCCTCACCCCCCCCCCCCCCATGACATATTGTCATCATCATATATTATATTGCCAGCAGGGGGCAAATTACCGAAAAAATCGCCGTCAAAATAGACGCGAACTTAACTACGACGATCGACAAATGTAAACATGGCGGCGGCGGCGGTGGGGCAGGCGTCGGACCTTTGCAATCATGTTCCCGTCTATTTTGAATGCCATTGGATACAATAATATGTTGAGGGGGGGCTTTGCCCCCCCTCACCCCCCATATGACATATTGTCATCATCATATATGTTGCCAGCAGGGGGCAAATAACCGAAAGAATCGCCGTCAAAATAGACGCGAAGTTAACCGCGGCGATCGCCCTATGTAAACATGACGACCGTACACCTGGTAACTACATCCATCCCGAATACTGTCCCACAGGCTTGGATACAGGCTGAGAAGTGTTGCCAAGGTCTCAGAGCAGTGCGCACAAGTCACGGTACCGGGTACCAATCGATACAGGCAGTTATAAGGACCGCATAGTACTGACGGCGATCCTCCGTCGCTGGTACTGACGAGTGACTTTATTTCCGACGGCTGTATACCGTCGCTGGTACAGTATGGCCCCCGATAGTGGGGAGGGCTACGAAGATCAGGGAAAATGTGGGGTTAAAGACGTAAAAAAAGGCGATATTATGGCTTTTATGATGAAAGTTGGCTCAGGTTTTTCAACTTACGAAAACTCCAAAATTAAAAAAAAAGGCAAGTTTGGCAAAAAGTTGGCTCGGATATTAAGATTTTTTTCAGCTTCATAGAAGGCAGAAAATGACAACAAAAATTGGCTCGGGTTTTCTTGTTTTCGTTTTCCAGATTCAGAAAACCTCAAAATGAAAAAACCCAGGGTTTGGCAAAAGTTGGCTTGGATTTTATGGGATTTTGGAGTGATAAAAAGCAGAAAGTTAAAAAAAGTTGGGGTAAGAGTTATGTTAGCGGGCGTACTGTCCGCTTTGTTTACATAGTTGCACGCTCGCAGTTACATTCGCGTCTAATTTGACTACTGTTATTGGTCAAAATTGAAGACTCCGGACAGCCTTTTTAATAGTTAATTTTATTTTTTTGTTTTTTTTTCTTTGATATACAGTGTTGTTTAATACCGAGGATCATCGCATTTTAAACATTAGCCTAACCTAACCTAACCGAAAACTAACCGACGGTCTAAACCCAGCTCACGTTCCCTGTTTATGGGTGCGCGACGGTCTAAACCCAGCTCACGTTCCCTGTTTATGGGTACGCGACGGTCTAAACCCAGCTCACGTTCCCTGTTTATCGTTGAACAATCCAACAGTTTCTCGTATTTCACTTATAGTGAATTTGCGACGGTAATTACATGTACACCAACATAGTATCGTCCATGAAACTTCTAGAACACTGACAATTATCGATGGGGCTCGTATCCGGGTTGTCTTCAATAATTTCCCTGTTATTTGCCCTTGCTGATAATATATATACTGTACAGTATAATAATGACAATAAGTCATGGGGGGTGAGAGGGCCAAAGCCCCCCTCAACCCATGATTGTATCCCACGGCCAGGTGTTGGGTAAATTGATTTGTTACCGGCTGTGGGATACAATAATGGGGTGAGGGGGGCTTTGCCCCCCTCACCCACCAGGACTTATTGTCATCATCATGTATATTACCAGCAGGGGCAAATACAACAGTCAAATTAGACATGAATACAACTGCGAGCGTGCGATTATGTAAACAAATACAACAGTCAAATTAGACATGAATACAACTGCGAGCATGCGATTATGTAAACAAATACAACAGTCAAATTAGACATGAATACAACTGCGAGCGTGCGATTATGTAAACAAAGCGAACGGTAATAATAATAATAATAATAATAATAATAATAATAATAATACAGTAATAGTTCTTAAAGCTAGCGCATGCTAAGCCAGCTAAGGATAGCCCAATAAGGCCGATTAGGCGTATTTCCATTGGGGTCCTGTACTACTACCCCATCCCCTTGCTCATGAGGGACGGTAACGACTCGGTGCTTGTGAAAAACCTTTACTGCGCCGTGCGTGGACGCGATCTTGGGACCTTCTGGGTGGAAGTCCAAGACACTAGTCTCTACACTAGCGAGCTGGTACACATGCTAACACAACTCTTACCAAAGTTAGCTCGGATTTTACCATTTTTCCCAGAGTTAAAAAAAAAAAAGCAGAGTGCAAAAAATAAAAAAGTTGGCTCGGGTTTGGCAATTGTTCAGCTTCATAAAAACTTAAAGTTTTGTAATGCCCTCGAAAATGTCCCGCACCCACAATAATACTAACCCGAGTTGACGTCAGGTATAGCGTAAAATAGTCGTAGATGGTAAGTCCAATAAACTCATCTCGAGAGACTATCACCGTGGTTCTTAAAAAT
The DNA here is from genome assembly GCA_032716605.1 of Paralithodes platypus. Classification (NCBI taxonomy): domain Eukaryota; kingdom Metazoa; phylum Arthropoda; class Malacostraca; order Decapoda; family Lithodidae; genus Paralithodes; species Paralithodes platypus. The sequence continues at coordinate 32,623,877 of CM064481.1, forward strand.
CGGACTAAGGTTGCTATACTTTTGTACGTCCGTGGTAGTACAGGGGGTTAGCGCGCGGGCCTGGTGGTGATGGTGGTGCGTCACTAACCAGGGTTCGAACCCCACCCAAGGCATCTCAAAACCTGTGGGTTTTTAGGGGGGTTAAATTCCCTTCAGAGGTTCGTAAATCACTTAGAGGAAAATAACATACTTAAAGATACTCAACACGGCTTTCGTAAAAAACGTTCCTGTTTAACAAACCTCTTAGACTTCTTCCACGATATCCTCAACCTCTACGATGAGAATAAAGCTGTAGATATTATATACCTTGATTTTCAAAAGGCCTTTGACAAAGTTCCCCACAAACGTTTACTGCTAAAACTAAAAGCGCATGGAATACAAGACGGTGTGTTGAAATGGATAGAAAATTGGCTCAGCGACAGAAAGCAAAGAGTAGTCATAAACGGTAAGGCATCAAAATGGACCAATGTAAGTAGCGGGGTACCCCAGGGATCGGTACTAGGACCAATTCTCTTTCTAATTTACATCAACGACATAGATGAGGGTCTCACCTGTACAATCTCAAAATTTGCTGACGATACAAAAATTGCAAATAGCGTACTCTCAAAAGAACAAGTTGACGATATGCAACACAATCTAGATAAATTGTCATGTTGGGCCCAAATTTGGCAAATGAGTTTCAATGCGGATAAATGTAAAGTACTACATATCGGATACCTAAATGAGAAAGCAAACTATTCGATGAATGGCACTCAGCTTAAGAATGTAAACAGAGAAACCGATCTGGGAGTAACAATATCGAGTAACCTAAAACCGAGTCAACAATGTTCAGAAGTTGTTAAGAAGGCAAACAAAATAATTGGCTTTATAGGCAGGTCATTTGAGCATAAATCCAAAGAAGTTATCCTAACCCTTTACAATTCATTAGTCCGCCCTCTTCTGGAATACTGCGTTCAATCCTGGTGCCCTTATTACCAAAAAGATATAAACAAGCTAGAACGAGTTCAACGTAGAGTTACCAAAATGATACCTAGCCTAAAGAACAAACCATACGAAGAGCGTCTTAGAGAATTAAATCTATTTCCTTTAACCCAGCGCAGATTAAGAGGTGACTTAATTCAAGTGTTCAAAATCATCAAAGGCATCGACAATATGAACTGTAGTAAGTACTTCACTATCGACCAATCTAATTACACGCGGGGAAACGGTTGCAAAATTATTGGTAAATCTTTTAACTCACACGAATCTAAGAATTTCTTCTTCAATCGAGTTGTCAACTTGTGGAATGGGCTTCCCCGAAACGTTATAGACTGCATCACCGTTGATTCATTTAAACTCCGCCTAGACAAATATCTCGCATCAAACCCGCGACTGACTGCGTTTGTAAATGAATAACTTTATTTTATCCCCCCCTCAGTTACTAACCCATCTGTCCCCTACTAACTTCCTAATCCTGCCACGGACATTAGTTCCAGGGCAGTAATTCCCTTTCCAATGTTCCCTTACCCACTCTAAACCACTGTTTGGACACTTGATCCTCAGTGTTTTGGAGGACAAGCAACCTAGAAGGGTCACTAGATCTGTTGTTGCTTGATTTCCTTTGTACTCCTTTGTACCCCGCGCCAGGTACCAGGAAAGCTTGATCCTAATGGTAGCCTGGAGATAATTCCCATTCCTATTTAACCCTGGTAAAACCTAGCATTTCATTGGTGGCAGCTAAGGAACGTGACCAGGTAGCTACGTGGAGCACCCGTCACGCGAACCCTAAAACCATATTGAGATAGCTAAGGTAAAAAGGCTACGATACCTTACGACCTTACGAGGCTAGGGACTAGCCTAACTAAAAAAGGAATGTGGTGTAATGCCCTCGAAAATGTCCCGCACCCACAATAATACTAACCGGAGTTGACGTCAGGTATAGCGTAAAATAGTCGTAGATGGTAAGTCCAATAAACTCATCACGTGATAACACCACGAGACTATCACCTGGTTCTTAAAAATCGGACTAAGGTTGCTATACTTTTAGTACGTCCGTGGTAGTACAGTGGGTTAGCGCGCGGGCCTGGTGGTGATGGTGGTGCGTCACTAACCAGGGTTCGAACCCCACTCAAGGCATCTCAAAACCTGTGGGTTTTTAGGGGGGTTAAATTCCCTTCAGAGGTTCGTACCCCGCGCCAGGTACCAGGAATGGTTGATCCGGTCAATATACAGGAGGCGCTACGATATAGGTAGCAAAATTCTAATGGTAGTTTTGGGTTCCTATCATCATATGCTTCATTTCTATATACTTTTTATCCCCGGGAATTTTTTTTTTTTTTTTTGTTTTTTTTCTTGGATTTTTTTTTTTTTTTATTAACCTAACCAAAAAACCTAACCTAACCTAACCTAACCTAAATGTATTTGGGGGCTATTAGGTTAGGTTAGGTTAGGTTTATTGGTTAGGTTAATGACCAAAACAAAAAATCCCAAGAAAATAAATGAAAAATCCCAAGATTTTTTTTTTTTTCCCGGGGATAAAAAGTATATAGAAATGAAGCATATGATGATAGGAACCCAAAACTACCATTATAATTTTGCTACCTATATTGTAGCGCCTCCTGTATATTGACCGTTGATCCTAAAGGTAGCCTGGGGATATTTCCCTTCCTATTTAACCTGGAAAAACCAGGAAAACCTAGCATTTCAAGTTTAGAAAATGTGAGCCAACTTTTCACCATTGGATACAGGATGGGTTGTGGGGGGGGGGAGGGGGCTCTGCCCCCCACACACCCCGCGACTTATTGAAATCATCACCTAAGCTAAACAGCCAGCATGGAGCCTAATTAGGGTTGCCACTAGTATGCAATATCATAAAACCATGAACAAAAAAAATACAGTACCGGTATATATATATATATATACAGTATATAGGCCTATATATCTATATCTATATCTAGGCTATATAGCCTATAGGCTACGGTACACAAACCTATATTGACCAGTTTAAAAAATGGACTATGGATTCTATTTTGTATATCAGTAGACGACTTTATTGAGCTTACAAACTGTCTGTGTAGCGAGAGAGAATAATATATTACTTTAGTATCCCCTTCCGTTTTCTATGATACCACGCGAGATGTAAACATACGTTTTCCTTCCAAATGCTTTCATTGTCATCAATTTACAAGTTCGTAACTATAGGGGCCTATGCGAAAAATATATTACACAAGCAGTTAATATGGAAAACAAGCAGAAATAAGCTGAAAATACTAAAAGAACACCAATTTATTAATGGCAAGGGTACCATGTGAACTAAAGAAAACGGAATCTGCTTTATTTTGGAATCACCAGCCGCATCAGCTGATCTATTTTCTCTCATAAAATTAACTAAACACCTTAACGTAAATTCAATGGCTAACTAAGCAATGCACTAAACACTCAGGCACTCGTGTATTATATAAAATCAAGCAATACTAAGCCGAACATACCAAAAAATGCGTAAATACATCTGTCATAATCTCCAGAGGGGTGCCAACTCGAAACAGCTGATCTATTTTCCCTCATAGGCCTATTTCCCAAGAACTCCATTAATATCACACGAACTATTGACCTACTAATGCACGAAACACTCACGTATTCGACCAGGCACCTCTCCTCACGAATGCGTAGCCGGAAACCGAAGAAAATACCGAAAATAACGAAAACACTTCCTCACAGAGACAACAAAACATGCGGAGTGACAGCTTCCCTCTGATTGGTCCGTTTTCCAGTGTTGCCAATCGAGCGGAATTATGCTAGATAATCACTCAAATGTTGCTAGATAGTATAATAATGCAAAATGTTGCTTAAAATTGTTATGATCTCTTGAATTATTGCAACAAGAGACTCAATTCTCCTTAGTATAGTTATTATTCATGTCCTTAGAGGCAGGGTGTCAAACGAGAGCCGAGTCCAATATTTTTGTATATGTAAAGATAAAATTATGGTTTATAGTTTAAATTATGTCTTTGGAAGTGATAAAGTGGCCAAAACAATGCTATTCCAAGTTAATTTTCTTGTATTCCTTCTCATATTCATTCCAGTCTCCACACAAAATTGCTTCGGTTTGACACCCTGCTTAGAGGTCAATAATTACCGCTAGGTCGACGTAATTATCGCTAGCTCTAGTTGTAAAATAGCTAAATTGGCATCACTGCTTGGATTTCTTCCGTTTTCTTTTCCTCACAAATTCACGGGGACCATTATAATGTCCACGATTTTGTCCAATTAACCCCATCTGTACCGGTGACGTCCTTTTCGTTATATTCTGGCAACTGTTAGACAATTTTGATCAGCTTAATTTAAGAGGGACGTCTACCCATTAAAACAACACCCAGCACACGCTATCACACACAAATACTGTCATTTTACGGTCACGGTGGCCGAGCGTGCTTAGTACTCTGTATTGGGAGCGCTAGCTCTGGTGTTGGGGGTTCAATCCCACGCGCAGGCAGGGGAAGTTCTCTCAAAAACTTTCCCTGGCCGTGAAGGCAAGGTCTGGACGGACCGCCTCGGGGGGCCCACAAAGTCTCCTGCCCACGTCCTACTCCTTCGGGAGTATGTAGGCGCTCTCGTTAGCAGCCAGGATCAGTCTATTGATCCCTTAGGATAAGATCTAGGTTAAGTCTGTGTATTTTCAGCCCCATTGGCTGCCGGCTTGAAATAAACCGATTATTATTATTATTATATGTCCCTCCCTGGCCACCCAAAACCAGCTTCAAGAAGCACATCCATACTCATATAGTTTGCCGTCCCATTCAATCACTGGAAGACAACACGCAGCTGCAAGCACGACCTCCTGAAATCCATTCTTCTGAATCCTCCCTTCCTCGCGAGGACAGATTGCACCTGGCCAGGCCGAGATGTGGGCACCATCCAGCTCTTCTGAGCTATCAGAAGAGACTGAATAACTCCGTCGTCGACGCTTGCCCAGGATGTAACAGCACCCCATACCATTAAGCACATCATAGAAGACTGCATTCCACACAATCACTTATGCCAACAACACAAATTACTCCTTGAGAACCGTGGTAAACCCCGATCGTGGCCAAGGCCTTCCTTGGCAGGGCTGTTTGGCTAGGCAGCACATTGTAGCAGCTCAGACGGGGTTACTTTTCAGTAGTTAGAGTGTAATACAACAAAGTCCCGCCACAATACTGCCCCGCCATGTAAACACTGTGGCCGACACTGGTGTGGTGCCAAACACTGCAAACAGCACCCAGGTCGAGTCCCCTGTGGCTCATATTTGTGCCCCACCAGCTTCGGCAGTGCCATACCAAGACAGTGTCAAAGTATGTATGTATTTATTGTATATACTCAGGCACATACCCCATTGCTGTGGGGTGGCCGACACGAGACAGAGTCCGAACACAAACATATAAAGTTCCTATTCTCAGGGTCCGGGACCACTTTCGCGTTCTCTCGCCCGTTTCTCTGTCTCGTCAAGTAGAAGAATTATACAAAGGGAGGAGGATTCCTAGCCCCCAAACAGTGTTAATAGTAAGACTTTATTGTCTTGCAATAGCTTTTGGCCCACAAGTCTACTGCCATCCTCCCAGCTAGTCGCCTTGTACGACCCGCAGTATAGGCTTGGGGCATATCCATTTTTCTCCACCTTAAAGCCGTGTTTTACACGGTGCGACAAATCATGGACGGGGTCCCCGTGACACTGAGTCTGTGCTCCTTGGGGGGCCTGGGGACATAAAGATTCCAACAACCCAACTAAGTTTGTTGCATGCGGAAGGCAACACTAATCCCCTCACTACTCTCTCAGTACCTACCCGACTGTCTAAGTTATAGGATGTCTGTTTCCTCATTTCCAGTGGCGCCGAGAGGACATGCTTACATTAATAGAATGCTATATGGAGAATCTGTGCCTATGGCACAGTGTTTCTGCCAGCGTTTGAATGTCTCGCTTGCCCAGGCTGCCCCACGATTACTGCATAGCCGTGTAAACAGATAACCGATGTACTCCACTGGTAAGGCCGCCAACCGGTAGCGCATGACAGGCCAAGGATTAGGCAGCCCAGGAGATAGCATGACACGCCAGTCAGATGCAACAGTTAAATGTAGGCTACTGGTGATACTTGACAATGGGGTGACTGGTAGTGTGTGTCGGACTAATAATATGATGGGGTAGATTATCAGGGGTTGAGATGTTGCTAAAAAATGGGAAAGGTGATTTTATGGGTTGAAGAGTGAGTTGTGGAGGTGTTGGGTCAATTTAGATTTAAATTGAGCAAGGGAGGGGGAATCAACTATTTCAGCTGGTAGGGCATGTAGGGCAACATGTAGGGCATGTAGTGCATGTAAGGAATAATAAAAGTCCGTCAATAAACCAACCTGTTTTATTGGTAGTTGAGAGTGGTGGTGGTGGTGTTGTTGATGGTGAGATACACGGAGGAGGTAGAAGTCTTGTGTCCAACACCAAAAATAATAATAATAATAAAGCCGGTATCACACGAGAGCTTTTATAGTCAACATTCCATGATCAAAACATTTCTGGAATATTTTGCACTGGTACACAAACAAGACAATGGTTTAGCGTCATTTTTCCATTACATGCATTGTAACGGCTCAGACAGGGTTGCCTTTCAGTAGTTGGAGTGTACTGTAGTACAATAAAGTCCCGCCACAGCACTGCCCCACCAAGTCATCACTGTGGCTGATGTTGGTATAGTGCTAACCATGCCTCAGCAAGACTAAACAGAATCCCCCTGCAGCACTTGCACCTGCAGTATCTGCAACCACAGCTTACAAAACCTTAACAGCCTTAACAGCTTTACAAAAAGACAGCACCATAACAATACTCTACTGTACAGTATATTAGGCAATTTGGTTTATAGAAGAATAAAGTCCTGCCCCAACACTGCTCCAACATGCAAACACTGTTGCCGACACAGGTGTGGTGCCAAACAGCGCCCAGGTAAGACTCAGTCCCCTGTGGCACCTATCCGCACCCCACCAGCCTCGGCAGTGCCATACCAAGACAGTGCTAAGATAAAGACTTTATTGCATAGTAATACCTTGAGACACTAATGTAAAAGTACCTCGATGCTAAGTAAATACATATAAAAAGAACCACCAATTTACACCCACACAAGCATTTTTCACTCAACATTTATCCTCAACACTGGTCTGGCAGCTTATGAGATCAACATTTACAATATTTGGGCCACCTATATTCATCTACCATCAGTCTAGTTTCCAATACCCGTGCCAAATACTTCAGAAATGTTGCCAGAAATTTTTTGATCATCGAACGTCAACTATAAAAGCTCTCGTGTGATACCGGCTCAATAAACACAAAAAATAATTATCTTCCAAATAGCTAAACGGCCCAGATGCATTGAACCTTTTGGATTGCGTTTATATATACAGTATATATATATATATATATATATATATATATATATATATATAAAATAATTATATATATACAGTATATATATATAATACAGTACATTGTTTTTATTTCTATTTTATTTATTTTTTTGCGGTTCTACCCGGAATAATCTGCGCCGAGACCCAGCCGAACCCGGAGAAACCTGAGGATTATATACAGCTTAGGAAGGATCTCTAGGAATCCTAACGAGTCTACTGCCTGAGGATTATATACAGTTTAAAAAGGATCTCTAGGAATCACAAAGAGACATAATAATGATTTAACAAAGCTTAACCCTATTTGGTCCGTGCTTCGCTCCATTAGTTTGGAGATTATAAGACGTTTCATCCCGTTAGCTTGGCAATATCAAGATGTTTCACCCCATTAGCTTAGCAATAACAAGACACTTCGCCCCATTCAGGTGTCGATTATTATATTGAGCTCTCAATCGGCCTTTGGCTTGGAAATGTTTCTATTATCAAAATATGTACAATTGTAGCCTAAAGGATGGGCATTTTTTAGTTTGAAGGAAGTCTGGGAAGGCGGTTTTGTTAGCCTAGGTATGTACAGTAGACTCCCTTTTATCCAAAAATATTGAGTCTTTTGAAATTTTGGATAAGTGATGTTTTTTAGATAAACGAGAATCCTTCTATATACTGTAGAGCTAAAGATGTGTAAAAATGGACAAATATACTGTTTTCAATGCATTTAACACCATTTCGAGGCTGTTTTAACTTCAAATTATCATCTAATTCAAGGGATGACTACTACAGAGGGCTTGAATTGATGCAATTAACCTCTGAAGTGCGCATGGGGGTAATTGGAAACGTCCCCCTGTGCTGACGTATTTGAGGTGTTTCCGCCACTAAAATATTCATTGTGCCATTAATAGCATTAATACTTATCCATATGCGCCTATTATGGGTTGATTATAAAGGTATTAACCTGAAACAACAATAAAACGAGTGAAAACAGCGTTTGGATGGTCAAAATCGGAGATATAGCCCGCGAGTTGTATAATGTATGGGTGAGGCAATCTGCTTTCCCGCCAATTTCCCCCAAGGCCACTGAGACACAGTCGATCGATACTCTCTCTCTCTCTCTTGCACTCGCTTGCTATCAGTGATGACCACACCCTCCAATCGGATTTCTAATGTTAGCACGAAAATATACCTCAGAATAAGGGAATAACAGGGAAAATAGGTGATAACTGAAGGAGAGGAGGAAAGTGGGGAAGGAGGGGAGGTAGAGGACTGAGATTTTGCATGGCCCAGGGGCCAAAAAAAAATAAAAAAAAAAAAAAAAAAAATATAAAATTTTTTTTTTTTTTCGATGTCAAAAGTTGATTTTTATTTTCTCTGACTCTTAAGAGTCTCCCCGCAGTGCGCCGGGGGAACTCTTAAGAGTCTCCCCGCAGCTCCCGGGTTAAGCACCCAGAGAGGCTTAAATAAGTGAAAACTAGTGAAAAATATGGATAGCAAAAACTTTGGTTAACTGAAATTTTTGGATATATGAATTTTGGATAAAAGGGAGTTTACTGTATATACAGTATTCAGGCACATACCCCATTGCTGGGGGTGGCCGACTCGAGACAGAGCCCGAACAGAAACAAAATTTAAAGTTCCTATGCTCAGGGTCCGGGACCACTTTCGCGTTCTCTCGCCCGTTTCTCTGTCTCGTCGAGTAGGAGAATTATACGGAGAATTATACGAGGGGAGGACTAGGATTCCTAGCCCCCCCCCGACTAAAATACATTACTCGAAAATAACAAAAGCAAACAAAAGCCTCAATAATAATTAAACCAAAATATCATAATAAATCCACAAGAGGTCGGACCAGATAGTGTTAGGAATATGAAGCCTATTTTATCTGTAATTTGACTGTAACTTGAGACAGCCAAAAATATAATCTTTAATGCCTCGGGTTTCAAGTACGAAATCTTGCGAACCTACCAATTCAAAATGTCAATCAATCAATCACATATATGAACACTGTATAAATAATAAACAGTGATTATTGTACAAGAAAGTAAAAATACCGGTAGGGAAAAAAGTACAGTACAGGTATACAGTACAGCACAGTAGGGTCTCACATAGAACGAGAAATTGGTCGATAAACGAGGCCGTTCTATGTGATTTCGTTCTATGTGATCGCGGCATTTTGGTGGCCCAATATGGTCAATGTTCACTGTAAGCGTAAATTTCCGTCAGGAGTGTACGATATTTCGGCGCTCTATATGAGAACTCCTCGGATTTGCCCTACTTTGATGGCAAAATCGTTCTATATGATCACATTCCTTCCTAACGAAAATTTTGGAACAATATTTTAGGTCGGTCGTCCTATAAGCGAAAGTGTGAAAAAACAAATGAGTAAAATGTAAAACTTGCAAAAAAAAATATGATATAAACAAGAAAATATATAAACAAAAAACATTCTATAAAAAAAAAAAAGGCTTTGTAACCATTTTCTTTGGTCTCTTTGGGCTCGGCTGGGTCTATAGTAAAAATAATAATAATAATTTAAAAAAACGTGGATTACACGCAAAGATGGCACAAAAAAATAGGTCTGCTATGAACTCTCACTCTCTCTCTCTCTCTCTCTCTCACACACGCCGGAACAAACGAACATACAACAAATAAAAATAGAAATGCACACGGATCGAACGGAAGAGACGAACTTCGACGGAACTTCCCCACCTTAACCCCTCGGCACGATGACCCATATACACCTCTTATTCTGGCTAACATTAGACGACTTTATGCAGCTTAAGAAGGACCTGTGTTATGCCTAGGGATTATTGAGATCATATTTAGTTATTTACCTCTTTGAGTCCTGAAGGTGAATTATAAGTTAAAGAAAACTGTCTAATGGTAACCAGAATAAAGTTGAAAATGCGTCAACATATCGAAATGGTTAATGGATACTGGAGGCTATGACAATAATAAAAATAAAGTCAGAAGAAATATGCATACAGTACCGGTATGTAAGAAATGTTGAAAAATATATTGCAAACATAAAATATAATTACTGTACTGTAGTTAAAAAAAAAAAAAAATATATATATATATATATATATAATAAAATTGGGCATGTGCCTGATTATATATATATACTGTATATATATACCGGTATATATATATATATATATATATATATATATATATATATATATATATATATACCGGTATATATAGATAGTTGAAATAATCAGTGTAATAAATGTTATATTGTGATGATAATATGACCCCAGAAATTGATAATGTAATAATAATAATAATAATAATAATAATAATAATAATATCCGCATGATGACTAAGAGGGTGTATGAGAGCGAGGTGGAAGGACAGAGAGGGAGAGGTAAACCGAAAGAGATGTGGAAGGATGGAGTGAAGAAGTATGTGGATCAAGGCGGTGCTGGTTGGGAGGAGCGTCGACTGACTGGGGATAGAGGTGCATGGGGGCGTTTCGTTCGTGGCCACCCTTTCGGGGATCACGGAGTCAGGCAATAGATAGATAGATCCGCACAAACAAACGGCGGGAAAAAAAACTTTAACCCTTTTACTACCGAGGATGTTTGTGGCAATATTTCAACTACAGTATATATAGATGATTTTGCGCAGTTTAAGAAGGATCTGCGGTAGTTAAAATGGGCAAGGGAGATAGTTGGAAGCCTGTTAATCGCTGGAGGACCTTTTTAAATTGAATAAAATTGTCTGAAACTACCCAAAATAAGTGAAAAAGACGTTCGGGGTACAGAAGGGGTTAAAAATGAGAGGAAGTTCCAAAATTCGCCCCAAAGAGAAAAACAACAACAACAACAACATTTCCAAATAATCGTAAACCGTATGTAAACCTGGCGTCGTCTACGAAATAATACAGTTGTTACAAAATAATAATAATAATAACATGTAGGCCCCTATTTATAACCTACAACTTCTAGAAATCACCTGGTTTGTATACGAATAATAATAATAATGAATTGTACCCTAACAGAGAATATTAATTAGTAACATGGCCACTTTTAGCATGGGAATTTTGGACAACTTCTTATTAACTCAGCTCTCGCTCTCTCTCTTTCATAAATTATCTTACACTTCAAATATCTCTCTCTCACTATTTTTCACCCTTCTCTCTCTCTTCTTGCAATATTTAACTATCTCTCAATGTCTCTCACTCAATATTATTCTCTTTAAACCGTTTCTCGTTCCCAATCTATCTTTCTCTCTCTCTCTCTCTCTCTCGCAGGATACAAAATGGCACCCGGTTGTCCAAAAACACCATGCTTTAAGCGGCCAATCATCGGTGGAATCATCAGTCTTAACCCATGCAGTACCAGCGCCGTCTTTTTCATCGTACAGTATTCTGGCAATTATTAGACAATTTTATTCAGCTTAGGAAGGACCTCTAGCCATAATAAGGCTTCTGACGATCTCAACCCACCCTTTTAACGACCACAGAGCCTTCCTAAGCTGCACAATATCATCTAAATATAGCCAGAATATAATATAACACACGTCGCTGGTACAGTACTCAAAGGGTTAAAACACATCAGTAATGAAACGGTCTAACTACATAAAAAATAAAATAAAAATAATAATAATAATAATAAAAAATAATGCAACAGTCTAAATAATAATAATAATAATAATAATAATAATAATAATAATAAAAATAATAATAATAATAATAATAAAAATAATAATAATAGCATACTGACTACTTATAAATAAAAAACACATTGATAAAAATCCTAACTAGCTACGAAAACAAGAACGCTATGCTAAAAATATTGTACATTAGGTATTTACCCTTGAAAAAACTAATATATATACAGTATATATATACCGGTATACAGTACATATACAGTATATACATATACTGTAGCCTATATATACAGTATATACCGTATATATATATATATATATATACGGTATATATATATATATATCGAGAATTTCAGTCCATTACACTATAGCCTAAAAAAAACCGACACTAAACAAAAAAATTCATCGCTGGGAGAACATATTTTCTTATATTTTTTTTCCACTGAGTTTTCCCCCTAAAAAAAATCACAAATAACAAAATCAACAGAAAACGGACTAACCATTATCGACACTTAAATATAGCAATGGTAAAAAATTGTCTTGGCCACAAAAGGGGACTAATTTTTACAGGGAGAGTACAGTAGTCTTGTGCTAGCTTGGCTTGGCTCCAAGTTTCTTATGTTGTTCATATTTTTTATTGTTTTTATAATTTTTCAAGCATTTTTTCAAAGTGGGTTTTTTTTTTCAAGTTAAGGGTATTTTTTTCCATTTTTTTTTTTTACAAGCTTAATTTTGTTTTCAAGTTAATTGTTTATTTTTTCAAGTTAAGTGGTGTATTTTTCAAGTTATGTAATATGTTTTTTCAAGTTAAGTGGGTTCTTTTCAAGTTAAGTGGTTTTATTTTCAAGTTAAGGTTTTTGTTTTCAAGTTAAGTGGTTTTATTTCCAAGGGAAGTGTATTTTTCAAGTCGAGAGTTTTTCAAGATACTGTAAGTGGGATTTTTTTTTAAAGTTAAATGTGTCTTCTTCTTTTTTAAAGTCGAGGTGTTTCTTTAAGTTGTGTTTTTTCAAGTTACTGTGTGTTTTTTTCAAGTTTTTTGTTCCAAGTTTCATTGTTATAAGATTCATAGTTTCAAGTTTAATTTTGTTTCAGGTTTCATTGTTCACATGGCTTGTTTCACTATATCACGTACTGAAACACGACTCGATTTTGTGACTTTCCAAATGCGTTTTTTGTTTTCGTAACATTCTTTACACATTCTCACATTTATTCTAGCGTTTCATCTATATATTATAAACGCATTCTGATATTTTTCACTTTTTTTCTATAATTTCATTCATATGTTTTCACCATTTTTCTCTCATTACATTATTATTTTTTATATTTTCACCTTTTTGTATATTTTTGTTATAATTCCTTTATAATTTCACTTTCTTTCAACCATTTAATTTATATTAGTTGTATTTCATTACTATCTCTATATTATCACCTATTTTCTATAATTTCATTAATATTTCTCTATAGTTTCACCTTGTATTTATCATTTCATCTATATTCATCTATAATTTCCCAATTTTGACTAATTCCTTGAACGTGACGATAGTGCGTTGTTATAATTATGTGTGCGACTAGTTTGTTTGGGAAACAGATTAACTTGCTCATGTAGTAGTGTACACCCTATGTGGTGGATTGTGTTCTTATGTAGTAGTGTACACCCTATGTGGTGGATTGTGTTCTTATGTAGTAGTGTACACCCTATGTGGTGGATTGTGTTCTTATGTAGTAGTGTACACCCTATGTGGTGGATTGTGTTCTTATGTAGTAGTGTACACCCTATGTGGTGGATTGTGTTCTTATGTAGTAGTGTACACCCTATGTGGTGGATTGTGTTCTTATGTAGTAGTGTACACCCTATGTGGTGGATTGTGTTCTTATGTAGTAGTGTACACCCTATGTGGTGGATTGTGTTCTTATGTAGTAGTGTACACCCTATGTGGTGGATTGTGTTCTTATGTAGTAGTGTACACCCTATGTGGTGGATTGTGTTCTTATGTAGTAGTGTACACCCTATGTGGTGGATTGTGTTCTTATGTAGTAGTGTACACCCTATGTGGTGGATTGTGTTCTTATGTAGTAGTGTACACCCTATGTGGTGGATTGTGTTCTTTTATTTCATAGATTTCATTTTAGTAAGCGTTGTTTCCACATAGCGATTTTGATAATTTAATTTGACTTTATATTGTCCTTGTCCCAATTTTGGTTTGTTTAGTTTGCAAGTTTTACATTTTAATATCTACACTTATTTTCCATTATTTCATATAACTTTAACCTTTTTCCATCATTTAATCTATATTCCTTAATTTTTATTTTATTTATATATTTACATTTCATCATTTACATTCCTCCTCTATTTTTTAACACATGCACCATTCCAAAGCGGCAATGTTCGTATGCATGCAGTAATTTCTTTCAAACTAGCTATAAGAAAGTTGAATAAATGTTGACCCCATTCAGGCTACTGCGTTCAATTGTTTCGCCCCAATAGGTTACAATTTGTTCTTGACGAGCGATACCGAGCCATCAATTTTTGGGAGATATGAAACTAATGAATACATGTGGTACTCCGAGGGTTCGAACCTAGGATACTCACACCAAAATTCCGCACACTAACCATTACGATATATGTGTGATTTTGTGTTCTTTTATTTATAAATTATTATTTTACTTAAGCGTTGTTTCCAAATAGCGATTTTGATTAGTTATTTTGTCTTTTTACTGTGTTCGTATACGTTTTGGTTTGTTTATTTTGCAAGTTTTACATTATAATAAAGTGACTGTCTTTATATATATTGTGCAATTCCTGTTTTGTTTTGCAAGTTTTACATTTTAATATATCCTGTCTGTCTCTCTCTCTGTACGACATGTATGCTGTGCGAGTATGTGTGTATCTGTATGTACCGGTACACTACAGTATATGAATGTACTGTGTTCGGCCAGGCAGCTTGGGGAACAATAACAACAACAACAGTATGTCAGTGAAGTGATGCGCACGAGCCGACTTGGTTGGTTTGGACACATAGATAGAATGGATGATTAGAACTGGGTGAAGAAATGCCGGACCATGCACGTGGGGGGAGCTGCGCGTAGGGTGGACCTAGAATGACGTGGGCTCGGGTACTCCGGTCCGATCTCAAAATAAAGAACTTGACAACAGAGCAAGTCGCCATTTAGGACGTGAGACTGTAACCACATTCTCTGTGAACAAAACGATATTTCAACTTGTATGAATGTATGTACGCGTATGTATTGAGGGAAGGGAAAGATGTGGGTGGCTTAGATGGATACAGATACAAGGTGTGAAACGAAAGCCGAGTCCAATATTTGTAGTTTTTATTATTGTACTGTATATGTAAAGGTAAATTTATGGCTTATAGTTCAAAACACGTCTTTGGAAGTGATAAAATGGCCAAAACAATGCTATTTCATGTTAATTTTCTTGTATTCCTTCTCGTATTCATTCAAGTCTTCAAACAAAATTGCTCTGGTTTGACACCCTGTATATGCGTTTATCTTGTGTCGTCCCAGTTTTGGTTTGTCTATTTTGCAAGTTTTACATAATAATAATAATAATAATAATAATAATAAGCATTACTTGTTTTTCACAAGCGCCAATGTTTCCGCAGAATTCACTGGCGCTCGAAAAAAAAAAATACAAATCGCTTAAATCAATGCAACACAAAACCTATACGCATCACCCAGCCACCAGCAGCGGCAAATAGCTTACACCCTATAGCCCTCCATGATGACACCCCTCTCGAGATCGTAGCTTCTTACAAAGAGAAAAGTCTTAAGTTGTCTCTTGAAGCACTCAACAGAACTTAGTTGTCTCATGGCCAGTGGCAGTCTGTTATATAACCTTGGAGCCATGTAAGAGAATGATCTCTCAAATAAAGATGACTGCCATAATAGATAGAGCAACAGAGAGATAGACAGAGCTGTGATTAGCATGCTTTTCAGTTCAGTTAAGTTTCATAAATTTACTTATTTCTGGCTTCGCCAGAAATATTTTCGCCAGAGACATTTTCTACCAAAATAGGTACAGTCGCGCTGATAAGTCATGTCCCAGCTGTCATTACGTTTGGCTTGCTCTGTGGCTCTGTGTTGTATTAATGTCTGTCAAATGTTGAATAGGGTGGGTAAGTGTAGGAACATGTTTGTATATTTCACTCAATATGAAAAAATGAAGCTTAGATATTGCCGATACCAATTATTGATCAAAACCTGATGCCGAGACAACACTTATTAGCGCCACTGTACAAATTTTGATAGATGTCTAAAGAATGCAGGCTCGCTATCGCTTGCCCGGAATAAACTAATCGGCAAATGGGGTGTAAATGTACTTCTTATGGGTCACTAGGTATAAGAAGTGGGATGGGCGTATTATATTATTATTATTATTATTTCAAACTAGCTAAGGCATTTTCCAAACCTTTCTGCAATGTTCGTATGCTAGCAATGATTTTCTTTTAAACTAAATATTTAACATTGCCGGTATGTACAGCACAGTATCTATTTTACCAAACTTGTTAATGATTTCCTTGTAAGCTAGGCAAGAACCGGGTATTCATCATTTTATATTAATTTTGTCAAACATTTTTTTTTCAATATTCATATACATATTTTTCTTTTAAACTAGCTAAAGTATTTCACATACAATCATACACAGTACATGATCACATACAAAAAAAAAAAAAAAAAAAAAAAAAAAAATTATATATTTTTCCAAACCTTTCTTCAACGTTGAAATCATAATCTATCTCGTCTTCAATGTTTTAATACAATCATTTATTTCTTTGATTAGTTGTTTTGTCGTTTTACTGTGTTCGTCCAAGTTTTGGTTTGTATATTTTGCAAGTTTTACATTATAAAAACTAGCTAAGTATTTCACAAATTTGTTTCTAACTCTTTTCAATATTCGTATGCAAGCAATACTTTCGCTTAAACTAGCTAAATTATTTCACATTGCAGTATACAGTATTTTCAAACCTTCTTTCAACTCTAAAATCAATACAGTATAATTATACTGTATATATTTTCCATTATCGTGTTTCATTCATCAAAACTTCCCACATTTAAAAATAAATACAAATAATATAACCTAGATTTTACATTTTAGAGTCTGGCTAAATTCACCTAACGTTTTCTAAGAGTAGGTCTTGACATTTTCTAAAGGTGTAAATTTGTTTTGTTTGTTTAGGGAGGACTATGCCATTATGTACACGCTGGTCTCAGTGGCACGCGATGCCCACCAAAATTATTGGTTTTTGTTTTTTTGACAATTATATTTTGCTAAATCGTTATTTCCACAGCAGTTTTGATAAGTTCTCTCGTCTTTATATTGTGTCGTTCCTATTCTGGTTTGTTTGTTTTGCAAGTTTTACTTAAAACAAAAATTGTAAGACGTCTTGCCATATTAGTTTAGTGATTAGGAGATGCTTCGCCCCATTCTGACGTTTTCTTTTGGTGAGCAATAGCTAGAAAATCTTGGTAATAACCTACACAGTATCGGCGACGTCTTTGTTTTTATTTCAGCTGCATTTAGATGATTTTATGAAGCTTAGGAAGGATATATGGAGAAAGAGAAATGGGTAGGTCGGGGGGGAGAAACAGTGGGAGGGGGGAGGATGTGGTAGGTAGGTCCAAAAAATTGTCCCTAGTACTATCCTTCTACTCTAAACTTTCCCTCTTACTAACGTTTCTGAGCCAGTACCGATACAAAGGTCAGCCCTGTGGATGTACACGGGAGAGCTCAAAAGAAGCTAAATGGATAAATTAAGATAGTCTGTAATCTTTTAACGGGTAGACATCCTTCCTAAGCTGAATAAAACTGTCTAATAGCTGCCAGAATATAGTGAAAAAGGGGTCACCGGTACTGAATGGGTTAAGATGGGAACACGGCAATTTTTCTTGATGTGATGCTGTAAAGTCTAAGGCCCCTTTCACATGCATCATCTTTCCGCTGGCTGCTGAGTACAGCACGGCACCGTACCTGTTGTTGTTGTTGTTGTCGTCGTTCACTAAACTGCCTGGCCGAACAGCCCGGAGTCCCTTAGGAAGGCCATGGCCGAGATCGTGCTTTCCCACAGGGCTCTCAAGGAGTGTAGATTATATTGTTGACGCAAGTGATTGTGTGGAATGCAGTCTTCTATGATGTGTTTAATAGTATGGGGTGCTGTGTTACATCCTGGGCAGGTGTCGTCAACGGAGACATCCAGTCTCTTCTGATAGCTCAGAAGAGCTGGATGGTGCCCACACCTCAGCCTGGCCAGGTGGACTCTGTCCTCGCGAGGAAGGGAGGATTCGGAAGGATGGATTTCGGGAGGTCGTGCTTGCAGCTGCGTGTTGTCTATGAGTGAGTGGATGGGACGGCGAGAGATATGAGTATGAATGTGCTTCTGGAAGCTGGTTTGGGGTGGGCAGGGAGGGAGAGAAGATAGTATTTGTGTGTGATAGCGTGTGCTGGGTGTTGTTTTGATATTCCTTGGTGTCTGTGGGTGTGTTGCCATGTAGTGTAGTGGATGGTGTTGATTTGTGGAGGCTGCAGCCAGGAGTTAAGTGCCTCTGATGTCCAGGTGGTCTTTGACTTTGAGGACTTTGGTACCTGTAAATAACCATGGGTGTTTATGCAATCTTTCATGTGCATCGACCACGGCAAGATGCTGTTAACGGCCGCAAGGTTAACAAGGCTAATCCGGTCCTGCCGTGTCATTGATTTTGTTAAGTCCTCTTGTCATTATTATTGTGTCGTCCCTGTTTTGGTTTGTTTATTTTGCAAGTTTTGTATGTATGTATGTACAGTACATTTATGTTGGGGTGGCCGACATGAGACAGAGCCCAAACAGAAACAACATTTAAAGTTCCTATTCTCAGGGTCCGGGACCACTTTCCCTAATTCGTCGAGTAGGAGAATTATATTTTGCAAGTTTTGTATTATAAAATCAAAACAAGTCGTCTGTACAACGGAGCACTCTCTGGGATGTACGGCGCCGGCAGGAAGTCAATGCATCTGAAGGGGCCTATCTCATCAACTGATTGGATACATTCTGTGACGCGAGACTGTAACCATATTCTCTGTTAAAACCTGTCTTGGAACTTGTATGTATGTACTGCATACGATAGTTTATACCACGGTCATTTATATAGGACCTTTCTTAAAAAAAATAAAAAAAAATAAAAATACTATAAACTTCAGAAATTAGTGTCGCGTTTTAATCCATATCCCGTACCAATTAGACCAGCTCGCACTAACAGCCTAGCCTGCCCTCTGTACGGTGGCGCTAATAAGTCATGTCCCGGCTGTCATTACGTTTGACTCGCTCTGTGCTGTATTAATGTCTGCCAGATGTTGCATAGGGTGGGTAAGTGTAGGAACATGTTTGTATATCTCACTCGAAATTAATTTAGGGTTCGCTGTCCAGGTCTCCCTCACTATCCGATGTCCCGATTTATGATATTATTCTAAATTTTTAGGTGTCTGGGTTTGGGTTTTGGCTGGTCCCAGAACGCATCCCCATTTACCCCGTTAATTTTAGGGTTCGCTATCCAATTTTTCTATTAAGATCGGATTTTCAGGAACGTAACCAAATCATAAATCGAGGGTGACCTGTACAGATATTGCCGAAACCAGTTATTGACCAAAATATACGTGGTGCCGAGACATGACTTATTAGGCCGACTGTACCGAATATAATAACCCCTTCCGTACCGGTGATGTTCCTTTATCTTTATTCAGGCCATTATACAATTTTAGTCAGTGAAGAAAGAGCCTCCAGCAATAAACAGGCTTCGAACTATCTCACTTAACCCTTTTTACTACCACAGGTCCTTCTTAAACTGCACAAAATCGTCTTAATATAGCAAGAATAAAATGTATGAAAGACGTCACCGGTACAGAAGGGATTAAGGGGTTTTTATGTTTAGATATATATAATATATTTGGTCACAAGCTCCCATTGAGATCAAACTGCTGAAACCACTATATTATATGGTAAACTCACCACTTATGTAATGCCCTGTACCGAAACTAGTCGTTGATGGTCTAATAAACCCATCACAAAGGAGTACAAAGGAAATCAAGCCACAACAGATCTAGTGACCCTTCTAGGCTGCTTGTCCTCCCAAACACTGAGGATCAAGTGTCCAAACAGTGGTTTAGAGTGGGTAAGGGAACATTGGAAAGGGAATTACTGCCCTGGAACTAATGTCCGTGGCAGGATTAGGAAGTTAGTAGGGGACAGATGGGTTAGTAACTGACATTATCATGTGAATCACCACGAGACTATCACCTGGTTTCAAGGAGAACTAAGGTTAGCGCGCGGGTCTGGTTGACCTACTGAGGTCACTAACCAGGGTTGTTCGAACCCCGCGCCAGGCATCTCAAATCCTGGGGAGTTTTCGGGAGGCTTAAGGGGAGATTTCCACTTGAGGGATTATTTTCTTTACCCCTCATGTTTAGCCCCATTGCTTTTGAGGTTTTAAGACGTTCGCCCACTAGTTTGGCGTTTTTAAGAACCTTCGCCCCATTTATGTCACTTTTAAGACCTTTCGTGCCATTTAGGTGTAAAAAAAATCCTGGCGAGCAATAGCGAGCCTGTAATTTAAGAGGAATCGGCCTTCGGCCGGGACATTTTTCTACTGAAAAATGTACAAATTTATCTTGAAAGGGGGTCAAGGGGGTGAAATTTTAAGATTGCTGGAGGAGTAGGAAACAAACTAGAAACCTCCCCTTAATACGATAATTGCTAAAGGGGGTGTAATTTTAAGCTTGATGGAATTCTAGGGAACGAACAAAAAACCTGCCCTTAAATTCCCTTCCCATACCCACCCAGCCTTATAGTGTTAACCAGTGATAAATAAATAAAGGGATGAATAATGTAGTACGTATATTTACACACTTTCAATCATAATAATCACAATAATAATAATAATAATAATAATAATAATAATAATTATAATAATACCGGTACCTCAAACGCCAAATATATCAGTAGTTTATAGATTTATTACAAAATGACTTCCAAAATTTATAATACAAATAATAAAAAAAGTTAATTTCTTACGAACAATATGCAAGGCTTCAATTTCTGAATAATATTAACCCTTTGAAGCTCGGACGCGTTTTAGCGGTTTATCTTGGCTATCATTAGACGATTGTATGCAGCTTAGGAAGGACCTGTGGGTATTAATAGGGTAAATACTATCTCAATCGACCCTCTGACTTCCACATACGGTTACTAATCTGAATAACATCGTCTAATAGTTAGCCAGAAACAGAACAGAAACCCGTAGTGGAGCTTGAAAGGGTTAACACAATCCCGAACCTAACAAGTGATATGCTTCAAGTTTTATATAATAAATATAATCAATAACGAATGACAATATTATGACCCTAAATTTCCAAACGGCTTCCATCACTGTGCTAAGGCGTTGTTTGTTTACTTTGCAACTTTAACATTATTCTTTTAATTAAATGAAGAATATATAAATAAATAAATGATAATAATAAACGTCGAAACATCTTGAATGTCCAAGCCTTTATATTTTTGTCTCGTCCTTTGTTTTGGTTTGTTTATTTTGCAGTTTTTTACCTTATTTATACTATAAGTGGTGAGTTTTGCCTGGTGAGTTGGTTCCAGCGTTTATATTCTACACGACAGGCAGACTTATCACCACCGGGGAATTATAACACCTTCCCCACCTGAGTTGTTGTACACTGTGAGAGAGAGAGAGAGAGAGAGGGAGAGAGGGAGAGAGGAGGAGGAGGAGGAGGAGGAGGAGGAGGAGGAGGAGGGGGAGGGGGGGGGAGAGAGAGAGGAAGGGAGGGGTTGGGGTAGGGAGGGAAGTAGGAGAGGTAACGAAAGTAGGGGAGAGACAGGTTGACGGAGAGGAAAATTTGAAAGGAGTACAGAGAAAGAGAGGAGAGATAGGGAGGGAGGGAGGGTGGTGAGGAAACAAAGAGTGGAGAGAGAGAGAGAGAGAGAGAGAGAGGGGAGGAAAGGAGAAGATGGGGAAAGGGTAGGCGGGGGGGGGGGGGGAATCAAGGAAAGAGTGTGAAGAGAAAAAGAGAAAGATAGAATGAGATACAAACCCCAGCTTTATAGAGGGGCGTTCAGAAGGAGTCATACCCCGTCCGATATTGTAAGTGATGGCTCGATAGTACGGGACGCTGCGACTATCTCAACTCTTCCCCCATGGTCTATCAGGGTCAGCCAAAACCCTTACTCTCGTATTCTTAACCAATTCATACCCTTCGCAGTGCCTAACACCGAACGTGACGACTGTGCGATTAGTTTGCTTGGGAACCAGATTAACTTGCTCATGTAGTAATGTACACCCTATGTGGTGGATTGTGTTCTTTTATTTAATAATTTTCATTTTAGTAAGCGTTGTTTCCACATAGCGATTTTGATAATTTAATTTGACTTTATATTGTCCTTGTCCCAATTTTGGTTTGTTTAGTTTGCAAGTTTTACATTTTAATTAATAAATAATTATTTTACTTAATGCGTTGTTTCCACAGCGATTTTGATTGGTTGTTTTGTCTTTTTACTGTGTTCGTCTACGTTTTGGTTTGTTTATTTTGCAAGTTTTACATGATAATGCACCGTAGGAATGAGAGTTGTGTACGGATTACCTTGTTCACTTCTAAATATAACACAATTTGTCAAGTTATTTTGTCTTGATGGTGTAATGGTAAGAGTGTTTAAGATCTGCATGTGGTGGTCCAGGTTCCAAGCCCGGGAGGAGCACACGCTTTCATTAATTTCATTGGGACGTGTTTGGTGTTGGGAGTGAATTGAATTAGTTAAGGGGAGGTTTTGAGTTCGTTCCCTAGAATTCCATCAAGCTTAAAATTACACCCCCTAGACCCCCTTTCAAGATAAATTTGTAAATTTTTCGGTAGAAAAATGTCCCGGCCGAAGGCCAATTCCTCTTAAATTACAGGCTCGCTATCGCTCGCCAGGAAAAAATCGATACCTAAATGGCACGAAAGGTCTTAAAAGTGACATAAATGGGGCGAAGATTCTTAAAAACGCCAAACTAGTGGGCCGAACGTCTTAAAACCTCAAAAGCAATGGGGCTAAACATGAGGGAGAAAGGGGTAAAGAAAATAATCCCTCAAGTGGAAGTCTCCCATTAAGTTATTTTACCTTTATCTTGTATCTTGTATCGTCCCAGTTTTGGTTTGTTTAGTTTGCAAGTTTTACATTTTAAATAGAACGTCATTTTTCAAGTTATTTCATCTGCGAAGGGAAAGGATTGTTTAAGAATACCTGTTGAACTCAGATGCCCTCAATGGTAAACACGTAAGCTTTAGGATACCCTCGGTGAGCACGAGTGTCTCGGGTTCTTTACGAGTTGTGAGAAGATGGGGTTGGGGATTTGCGTTTATCTTGTGTCGTCCCAGTTTGGGCTTGCTTATTTTGCAAGTTTTACATTATAATTTATAGACTTGTGGTGTTGTGGTATCCGCGACGATCTTATACTAGCGCCACTGTCAACTGAATCGGACCCCTTAAGATGTCCGTCTGTCACATATGAGGTATAATTTTCTGTCACCTATGGGGTACTTGTCTATTAAACCTGCGGGCCCTAATGGTATCGGTCTCTCTGTCTGTCTGTTTCCACTGGGCCCGAACAGGTCAATTGTTTATCACGTTGGTGGGCTCAACGCGTCCACACACCCACCCCACACAAGTCAACGATCTTTATCATTAGTTAACGATCTTCATTAGAGGGGAGATTTCTAGGATTTTTTTTTTTCAGTATCCCCTTCTCCCATATGCATCCAATGGGCCGCTTAACCCATACAGTACCGGTGACGTCCTTTTCTTCATATTATGGCAACTATTAGACAATTTTATTCAACTTTAAAAGGGTCTCCAGCAATTAACAGGCTTCGAACTATCTCACTTAACCCTTTTTACTACCACAGATCCTTCTTAAACTGCACAATATCCTCAAACAATAGCCAAAATAAAATGATAAAGACGTCACCGGGACAGAAGTGGTTAAGGTATTTTTTCGAGGTAGTTCTGGGCCCCAATAGAAGTCCCCGTTCTTCCGTGGGGCCCTATTTGAAGTCCCGGTGGGCTCCTTGTACATCCAGTCGACCCCTGAGTGTAGTTGTCAATCCAGCGTGGCCCTCTCGTTGAAGCTGAAGTCCCGGTGGGCCCCATGTACATCTAGAAGTACAGTAGGGTCCCACATAGAGCGATTTGTACATCCAGTGGACCCGTAAGTGTAGTTGTAAATCCACTGAGGGTCTCTAATTGTAGTTGTCGATCCAGTGCGGCCCTCTCGTTGAAGGTGATGCTCTCCGGAGGGCCCTTCAAGGTGGTTTCAGTAGAGGGACCCTAAATAGAAGTGGCCAATCTCAAACGGGCCCCCTATGGAAGTACCTAGTCTCCATCGGGCCCTCAAAGAACCAGACAGTCTCCAAGGGGCCCTCAAAGGATCAGACGGTCTCCAAGGGGCCCTTAAAAGAACCAGACGGTATCCATCGGGCCCTCAAAAAAACAGACGGTCTCGAAGGGGCCCTCAATGAACGAGACGGTCTCGAAGGGGCCCTCAATAGAACCAGCCAGTCTCTTCTATCCACATCGGGGCCCCTAACGAAGTACCCAGTCTCCATCGGGCCCCCTCCCTTCCCTCCTACGCCGGCCCCCCTCATGGCGTGGTCTTGATGCGTTTGCGAGGGGGCCCGATGGGGGGTATCTGCTGGGTGGCCAGGGCGCGGAAAGCCTCGGCTATGAGGTGCGGGTGGGACTGGATCATAGACTTCCAACCTTGAGTCTCCATCACGTCCGTCGCATGGCTGAAAAATACAAAGAACAGGTTAGGTTAAGTTTATTTTAGCCCCATTAGTTTTGAGATTACAAGATGTTAACCCCATTAGCTTGGTTATTTTATAAGACCTTTCACCCATTTTCTGTTAATTTTTAAGACCTTTCGTGCCATTTTGGTATATATTTATGCCTGGCCTGTAACTTAGGAGGAACTGGCCTTTGGCCAGACATTTTTCAACCAAAATGTTTTTAAATTTATCTCAAAGGTCTTGGGAGTGTTATTTTAATGCAAATACTGCGGCACCCGTCGCCCGACGGACACCGAAATCTGCCTATTATGTGGCCTGGGAGGAAGGCAAGCTGTTGCAGGTAGCTCGGGAGGGCTTCATCTGCCGCCCACCAAGTCTGGGCATGCACTGGTGTGAGAGATAGTCTTCTCTCGCACCATTGCAGCGTTACACAGTGAAAATAGCTCAAAACCGCTAATTTTAAGCAATTTTGGCCGACCTACGCAAAATTGTTGCAAGACAACCAGACACCGCAGAGATGATTCAGGTGTCATTGGAAAGCTCCATTACTGTACATTATAATTATACCATTGTATTACGTTCTGTCTCAGGCTTATGCATTAAAATGTGCAGGGAATGAAGCTCAATTTAGGCCAAGATGCCTGCACCATAAGAGTTAAGGGGAGGTATTTAGTTTGTTCCCTAGACCTCCATCAAGCTTAAAATTACACCTCCTTGAGTCCCTTTCAAGATAAATTTGTACATTTTTCGGTAGAAAATTTTCCCGGCCGAAGGCCGGTTCCTCTTAAACTACAGGCTCGCTATCGCTTGCCAGGATAAAATCGACACCTAAATGGGACGAAAGGTCTTAAAAGTGACATAAATGGGGTGAAAGTTCTTAAAATCGCCAAACTAATGGGGGCAAACGTTTTATAATATCAAAAGCAATGGGGCTAAACATGAGGGAGAAAGGGGTCAAGAAAAAAGTGGAGATCTGCCCTTAAAACTTGATGGAGATCTATGCCAAAAAAAAATCCTAGACTACACTAAACAAAATCCTTCACTATAGAACACTTAACTAAAACCCCAACTGGTAAAGTAAGACGATTTAAGCAACAAACTTACGTATTAATAAACTCGATGGCTTGGGCTTTGAGTTGGTCCGCAGAATGGAGGTCGGCCAGAATTAAAACATCGGCGGCGTTCTCCGTACTGAGGTTGGTACACAGAGCTTCCTCACACATTACCTTCAGTCTTTCCAGGGCATACTGAAATAAACATAGGCATGGTTAGATGGATCAAGTAATAAGGAGGTAAATGAAGCTTTGGGCATTGAATGTGAAGTGGTCGAGTGGATAAAAAGAATCAACGCAGTAGAATATTTAATAACATAGGAAAATTTTAGTAGAAAATTAGATAAAGAGAAGTACAAAGGAAATCAAGCAACAACAGGTCTAGTGACCCTTCTAGGCTGCTTGTCCTCCAAAACACTGAGGATCAAGTGTCCAAACAGTGGTTTAGAGTGGGTAAGGGAACATTGGAAAGGGAACTACTGCCCTGGAACTAATGTCCGTGGCAGGATTAGGAAGTTAGTAGGGGACAGATGGGTTAGTAACTGAGGGGGGGATAAAATAAAGTTATTCATTTACAAATGCAGTCAGTCGCGGGTTTGATGCGAGATATTTGTCTAAGCGGAGTTTAAATGAATCAACGGTGCTGCAGTCTACTTTCCGGTGGTACGATCATGATCAGACAATGAGGAGCATAATGCCAGGAAAGATATATGGGAGTCAGGTGAGTGGAGCAGCTAGTAGTGGAACACCACTTATGGTAGGTGGTGGATTGGGGCCTTTTAATTCAAATTTTATTTTATACGCGTTATTTTGATTAATTCCTTTGCGTTTATCTTGTGTCGTCCCTGTTTTGGTTTGTTTATTTTGCAAGTTTTACATTATAATGAGCAAACAAAGTGGAAAAATATACTTGTGGCGCGGACAAAGGAAGCATGTCTTGATAAAGTAGCCTGGAAGCGTTTCTGTCATAGCCACCCTTTAGTGGGAGTTACCAGGTGGAAGCAAGGTATCAGAGATGATGATACATATACGCCGGTTAAATGGATAAGGAATTGGTGAGTGGGGTGCTCGCCAGGATAAAATCGACACCTAAATTGCACGAAAGGTCTTAAAATTGACAGAAATGGGTTGAAAGTTCTTAAAATCATCAAAATAATGGGGCGAACATCTTAAAATTAGAAAAGCAATGGGGCTAAACATGAGGGAGAAAGGAGTCAAGAAAAAAACTCCCCAAGTGGAAACCTCCCCTAAACACATACCTAGTAGACTGCATTCCCTACAATCACTTACACCGACAACATTACACTCCTGCAGAGCCCTGTGGGAAAACCCGACAGTAGTCATGGCTTTCCTTAGGGACCCGGGGCTGTTCGGCAGGCAGATTAGGGAACGACAACAACAACAGAGGATCTGCTCAAATCCACTACAGAAATAAATTATCATATTTTTAAAAGCTTGGATACAAGCACAAACATTTGAGTCCTTCAAACCCCCCCCCCCCCCCCTCCCTATCTATCTATCTATCTCTTTCCCAATCCCAAATGTTTAAAGCTTTCAACCTCTTCTAGTTCCTCATTTCTATATCAGAGGTATTTAATCTCTCCCTTTCTCCCCCTCCCTCTTTCTCTTTTTCTACCCCACCTATCTATCTATCTCTCTCTCTCTCTATTTATTTTTTCCTCCCACCCTCACTCACTCACACACACTTTCTCTCTCACCTTATCGGCCGCCGCCAGTAGATCGTCGGCCATTTTCTCCAAGTTGGCGGCCTTCCCGGTATAAATAAATCTCAACATCTCCCGTAACACTTCGTGGTCCACGTCTTGAATCTCCACGCGGTTCTGTTTACGCTCCTCCATCTCGTGGGCGAACATGGCTTGGAACACAGGCGAACGAGCTGTGGAAGTCAGAGAGAGGGATAACTTTAAATATGCGTACTTATAGTAGTACTCCCTATACACCCTAAAGACACTTGTTACAGGCAGCTTTGCCTTTTCTTTCTTCATACACATAGAAAA
Source organism: Paralithodes platypus (assembly GCA_032716605.1). Classification (NCBI taxonomy): domain Eukaryota; kingdom Metazoa; phylum Arthropoda; class Malacostraca; order Decapoda; family Lithodidae; genus Paralithodes; species Paralithodes platypus. Next base: position 32,651,770 of record CM064481.1, read on the forward strand.
AAAATAGCATAATTGAAATTTAACAATACAGGAATATAACATGTACGAACAGGTTATAATGAGACGCTTCACACAATGGACCACTTGCGAGTTTCAGACTATAAGGAAGTTGGAGTTTTTTACATTGATATTTAGCAGAATTACTAGCGAAAATTTGATTGCAGTACATTTATAAATACATTTATAAATACATACAATTAAATTCAACATACGTTTTATCCATTAGACATCTACTTTATTATTGTATTTCTGTTTAATATCGATGTTTACGGCACCAACTTCCTTATAGCCTGAAACTCGCAAGTGGTCAATTCTGGTGTCAATTTTTGTTCGGGGGAGCATTGGCAAGCCAATACAAATTGGGCCAGGATTTTTTGCTATCGAAAAAGGTACAAATTTGGCTTGAAAGGGGTCTGGGTGGGCATTTTTAGTTTGGAGTAAGTCTGAGAAGGCGTCTTTGTTAGCCTATGGGACAAGCTAATATACAGAACAGTACATACAGTCTGAGAAGGCGTCTTTGTTAGCCTATGGGACAAGCTAATATACAGAACAGTACATACATACCTATTATTCTAGGGATGTACCGATGTATCGGTATCGGTGGTATCGGCCCTTTTTTAGAGTATCGGTATCGGCTGATTTTCTACCGATACCTAGAAGTATGAGATGTTTCATTAAATCCGTATCATCTCGTTCTACTTTTAGTAACTTTTAAGTTTTTACCCATATATACATAATACAAGTGTTGATTTTAGTAACATGTTACCTAAGTTTAATAACAAAGCTGATAAAGGAGAAAATTACATGATCATGGACAACAGTCTTACAGACTTTCCTGGTGCACAGGTATCGGTATCGGTCAAAATTTTGGTATCGGTACATCCCTATAGTATTGTCTTTTATTTAATAATTTTCATTTTAGTAAGCGTTGTTTCCACATAGCGATTTTGATAATTTAATTTGACTTTATATTGTCCTTGTCCCAATTTTGGTTTGTTTAGTTTGCAAGTTTTACATTTTAATTCTATATTTTTATTAATTTCACCACAACACCAAACACAATTAATGAAAGCATATATGTGATCCACCGGGATTGGAACCTGGGTTATCACACACATATTTTAAACACTCTAACCCTTACACCATTATACATTATAATAACCCACAAGACGTCGTTAAATACTGACAATACAGTAACAGAACACCACCACCACGTACCTGCCAGTATCGCCTTGTGAGCCTGGAATTCCCGACCGGAGACAGAGAGGGTGACGTCGGAGAACCGTTGGGACTCAAAGAGGCTCCCCAGGTCGTCCGATAGTCTACAGTCGGGAACCTTAAAGTGTATGGCGTTACTCTGTCCGGAGATATTAACACTGTCTGCTACCACCGACACCTGGGGAGAGACGGAGGGGGAACAATATTAGACATACTTTTAATATATTACCGGTATATTTCTACAGTATATATTTAAGTCACACCTCGTTCTTAACATTAATCATCAATTACAAACCCCAATGTACTTGAATAAACTAATGAAAGCATATGGTCCTCCCGGGATTCCAACTTGGGACACCACACCCAGAACATAAGCACCTAAACCAATACACCACCAACACAGTTTAACAGTATATTTATATATATATATATATATATATATATATATATATATATATATATATATATATATATATATATATATAGTATATAATTTTTAACATCATTCCTAACACCAATAGCACATCATCCTCATTAATCAGATGCCCCGCTTCCAGATGAAGTGCCCCAAAAGGTCTGGCCATGGCAGAAACTACCTCCAGGCTCCCAGACATGCCTCCACTGACCCATTCCACAGTACCATCTCCACTAAGTGGATTATGACCCTTAACACTGAAGGATCAGACCCAGAGCAGTCCCTCACCAGGATGGCAGTTCCACCAATGTTTTGCTATTTTATTTACCTCATTTGACCACTTGCGAGTTTCAGGCTATAAGGAAGTTGAAGCTGTAGACATCGATTGTAAACAGAAATGCAATAATGATGTAGGTTTCTGATGGCTAAAGGGTATGTTGAATTGGATTCTATGTATTTATAAATGAACTACAACCGTATTTAAGCTGGTAATCCTGCTAAATATCGATGTCACAACTCCAACTTCCTTATAGAACGAAACTCGCAAGTGGTCAATTGGGCCCTGGCTGGAAGCATACTAAACACAGGAATGTTCTGAAGATAGGAACCAGTGGTCTACTGCTCCAGAAGCTGATTGTACCACCAAAGTGGCAGGCGGTGGGGTCGCTGCATCCCAACACCAGAGAAAGGCCGATTTGTGCCAGTGGGCTGTGAGAGCAAGACACTAGGGAACCGTGGTTCTCCCAGGATATAACATACACACGCTAACCACTACACCATCATGACTGTTATAAGTACAGCACATGATGATCACAATTTATATCTATTTATTGACTACTGTCTAATGTCAACCTAACTGCTCAGACCAAGATAAATATATAGGCTAACAAGATGACAGATGGATAAGGTCTTCAGGAAGATACAGTCGGGATCTTAGCGGTAGAAGTATTGAACTTCATCTTTTGTGTGTTTGTCTACCTGATTCATGGAAGGGTTTGTCTACCTGATTCATGGAAGGGTTTGCCTTATCTATCTGTCATCTTGATATATATATATATATATATATATATATATAATTATATAATAGTAATAATAAGACTGGTTACTTATATTGCGCCTGTCTCTCCTCCTTCGGGGATTCACAAGCGCTTGCCCTCCTTTAATCAACCAGAGACCAGCGGGGCTGTTCAGCCAGGCAGCCTAGGGAATGACAACCCATCCCCCTTGCTCATGGGGAGATGGTAACCGCCGGCTATATCCCAGAAAAACTTTTCAATCTGAGTGAGGATTGAACGCGAGACTGCAAGATGGGACGCAGAGACGCTATCAACTGAGCCAGCTGGACGGCTGCATAATGTAAAAACGGTGTGCTCCACACAAAGTGCAGTTCTGGTCTCCCAAGTCCTAATGGTCGCATTCCAGGCAGCCCTGTCTCGTCGGGTTTTTATATTTAGATCCGACCGCAAGGTCTGATCCCACATATTTTTTGGTCTGCCCCTTGGTGCAGCGCGAGAGATAGATAGCTTTAGACCATTAAAATCATGTAATCAACTCACCTCACAGTATAGGGTAAGTTTATCGTCCGGCAATAAACCGTTGGCTTCATCTAGTAGAAAATCTCGTCGTATAAACTTCTTAAATCCCCAATCCTTACCCTGCACGAATCTGTACGCTCTCTGGCTCTCTGTAGGGAGGTTAAAGGTCGGTAATAACAATAATTACAAAAACAACAATAATAATAATATAATAATACAGTAGGCCTATAAATGATAAAAAGAAAAGAAAATAATAATAACAAAACAAATACAAAATATGAATAATAATAATAATTCAAGTAATAATAATAATAATAATCATGAAAATCAATTATAAGATTAAGATTAATTAATTAAGAACAAGATTAACTTGTTCATGTAGTAATGTGCACCCTATGTGGTGGATTGTGTTTATTTTAGCTCTTCTGAGCTATCAGAAGAGACTGGATGACTCCGTTGGCAACACCTGCCCAGGATGCAACACAGCGCCCCCTACTATTAAACACATCATAGAAGACTGTATTTCACACAACCACTTACGCCAACAACATAATCTACACTCCTTGAGAGCCCTGTGGGAAAGCCCGGTCTCGGCCATGGACTTCCTTAGGGACTCGGGGCTGTTCGGCCAGGTAGGATAACCCTCGGAATCCGGGAGGCCTCATATGAGGCAAAATGCGCGGCTAAAAATCGCCGCTATAATCATCAGAACTCGGCAACCGCGCATTGTAGCGACGTCATCTCTACAGTATTCTACTGACAACAAAAAGTTCTACAATTTGCAAAAACATTGACTGCTCTAGATGGTCTCAATCAGTAGCTACTGAATTATGAAGTTTGATTTTACCAAAATTCATATGAGGCCCCCCGGATCCCATGGTCTAAGGAACGACAAAAACAACAACACAAACTCACTCTCTCTCTCTCTCCTACACTCACCCATGGCTTTGGTTTCCTCTCTCTTGGCGTTGAGTATAGAGAATTTGAACTTGGCGCGGACCTCACTCTTGTTTGAGGACACTAACAACAGGTACAATGATAGGTAGTCTTTGCTCTCCTCATCCAGGCCCTTGGGGTTCACTCGTAAACACCTGCGGGAGAGATAAGGGGTAATGGTTTAATGTGCTGGCTGTAATTAATGTAATGAGATGAGAATGGTGAGATGGATGTGTGGTACCAAACTGCAAGATAGGATATCAAGTGTAGAGCTGAGGAGATTCAGGAGAAGGTTAGGTATCAACAGTATCAGTGATGAGATGTGTACTAGCAGGCTTGGGTGGATTGGACATGTGGAGAGGATGGATGAACTAAACTGGGTGAAAAGATGCAAGACCATGAATGTGGAGGGAGCTGCACCAAGGGGCGGACCAAGAATGACGTGGGATCGGATTTTGAGGTCTGAACTTAACCCTCTCCGACATATGACGCAATTTTGAGCCTATTAGGGATACTTTAAAGCCTTTGTTACCATCAGGGGTATTTAGAAACCTTTAGTTTAGTTACTTCAACCTCTGCAGTTGTCTTTGAGTTAACTGTGGGCAGAAAACTAATTTTGGCGAGGTAATTATAAGAGTGGGAGAACTCTATTTCTTCTTGCTAATCTGGCAACCTCTGCTTCATATGTGCGTGAAAGGGTTAAATCAAAGAACCTGACAAATGAGGCCGCTCTTAACAGGGTTGCCTGGAACACCGCCATTAGGACGTGACACCGGAACCGCGCTTCATGTGGAGCAATCGGTCTTTAAATTTGTGTGTGTATGTATGTATGTATGTGAGACATGGACAGCAAGTGATGTGGACCTTTCCATTCTGAGAGCTGTGGAGATGAGCTTTTTCAGAATGGCAGCTAGTGTTAATAAGCTAGATGGGCCAAGTATTAGGGAAGTGTAGGAGTCCTTTGGAATGGAAGAACAAGCTTTGGGCATTGAATTTGCAGTGGTTGAGTAGATAAAGAGAAGTACTTTGAGGTGGTATGGTCATGTTCAGAGAATGGATGAAGACAGAATGCCAAGAAAGATATATGTGAGTCAGGTGAGTGGAGCAGCTATAGTCTATTCGCTGTAAGTAGGCGAGAAATCATGACCTCTAACCTCTGTAACTCAAAAAACAACTAGAGTAATTATTGAGCTAATATTTCTACCATTTGGGTAGAGTCCGTCAAGGAATAGAGGTAGAAATTTACAGCCCATTTGCTCTAGCCCATTTTGAGTTACAGAGGATAGAGGTCATCGATTTCTCGCCTATTTACAGCGAATAGACTATAGTAATAGAAGCCCACCTATGGCATAAGAAAATAAAGTGGGAAATATACTGTACTGTGCTGAGGAAACACTTCTATGTAGTGGAAGAGGCAATGGAGCACGGGCCCACTGACCATTAACCCTCTCACATCCTTGACGCAATTTTGAGCCTATTAGGGATACTTTAAAGCCTTTGTTACCGTCAGGGGTATTTATAAACCTTTAGTTTAGTTACTTCAACCTCTGCAGTTGTCTTTGAGTTAGCTGTGTTGAGCCTATTGGGGATACTTTAAAGCCTTTGTTACCATCAGGGGTATTTATAAACCTTTAGTTTATTTACTTCAACCTCTGCAGTTGTCTTTGAGTTAGCCGTGTTGAGCCTATTGGGGATACTTTAAAGCCTTTGTTACCATCAGGGGTATTTATAAACCTTTAGTTTATTTACTTCAACCTCTGCAGTTGTCTTTGAGTTAGCTGTGTTGAGCCTATTGGGGATACTTTAAAGCCTTTGTTACCATCAGGGGTATTTAGAAACCTTTAGTTTAGTTACTTCAACCTCTGCAGTTGTCTTTGAGTTAGCTGTGTTGAGCCTATTGGGGATACTTTAAAGCCTTTGTTACCATCAGGGGTATTTAGAAACCTTTAGTTTAGTTACTTCAACCTCTGCAGTTGTCTTTGAGTTAGCTGTGGGCAGAAAACTAATTTTGGAGAGGTAATTATAAGAGTGAGAGAACTCTATTTCTTATTGCTAATCTGGCAACCTCTGCGTCATAAGGATGTGAGAGGGTTAAGCTTAGCGTTGGCTCCGGAAGAAAATGTGGGTGGATGGATGGATGGATGGATGGATGGATGGATGGATAGATATAAGTCCAGGTCTCCCTCACTATCCGATGCCCTGATTTACGATATTATTATAGGTTTTTAGGCGTTTGTGTTGGGGTTTTTGGCTGGTCCCAGAACGCATCCCCATTCACCTAATTAATTCTCCCTACCAACAATTCCTTTGAGACCTCTGGTGGACGCTTCTGAACTAGCGCCAGAGCTACGACTGTAGACATCACTATACCCAACACCTAGGATATGCACAGTTTATCTCAATTTTTGTGTGATTCTACACGTGTTTATTATACAGTATACGACTACACTAAGTGCTTATATAGTATAGTAATAAAGGGAAAGTCCATATGCAGCTGATAATGACTACAAACATAATTATAAGCTGATTAATCATCATAACAAAATTGGCGGGAAAATACCTGCCGATTGTATTGTAAATATACGTTATTTATGAATATGGGGATTGTAAAATATATAAAACAAAAGAATACATAGACCAAAGTATGTGTCACCTACAGAAATTTCGACTAATTGCATATATAATAGAATTGTTGAAGGAGAGGGAGGGTGGATAGCTCTGCGATGTCGCCCATTTCCCACAATGCACCGCGGTAAACCTTACGTTCAGCGCCTCTATAGGCCACTGTAGGCATTTATTGGTAGGGAGAATTTCAAGGTTCTATACAATTTGTCTATTTAAGATCGTAAATAGGGGGAGACCTGTATAGATAAATATATATAGAGACAGACACACAGAATAACAAACTAAACCCACTAACCATTTAAGTTTATCGTTGGCTCCGGCAGAGAATGTGGATGACTTGAGAACTTCCCCCATTTCTTCGCGACAGAAACTAAAGTTGTTGATCGTCCACATATACGAGAACTTGATCACTTTCACCTGAAACACAACATTCACAATCACAAAATGTACAATAATCACAAATAATAATAATAATCACAAATAATAATAAAATGTACAATAATAATAATAATCATTATTAACCCTTTCACGCATTTATGACACAGAGGTTGCCAGATCAGCAATAAGAAATAGAGTTCTCTCACTCTTATAATTACCTCTCCAAAATTAGTTTTCTGCCCACAGCTAACTCAAAGACAACTGCAGAGGTTGAAGTAACTAAACTAAAGGTTTATAAATACCCCTGATGGTAACAAAGGCTTTAAAGTATCCCTAATAGGCTCAACACAGCTACGGTAACTCAAAGACAACTGCAGAGGTTGAAGTAACTAAACTAAAGGTTTCTAAATACCCCTGATGGTAACAAAGGCTTTAAAGTATCCCCAATAGGCTCAACACAGCTAACTCAAAGACAACTGCAGAGGTTGAAGTAACTAAACTAAAGGTTTATAAATACCCCTGATGGTAACAATGGCTTTAACACTTACGCTGCAGGCATATTTCCGCTATATTAGGGCTCATCCAGGCACTCCTGAATGATTGAGCAAGTGTCTGAATGAAATTAAATGTATTCAGCCAAAAACAAAATAGATTCAAAATGACACCAGCGCGCGGCTACTATAGATATTCGCTAATATTGAGCAATTATCGCTAATGTCGCGCTACATTTGCTTTTGGCAGCGCTGTATGTCTAGCGAGAGTATGGCTCATACTCCTCAGTGCACCGGCCGGCCTGTCGCGCTCCCACTCGTCTCCACAGGCTTTAAGGGGAGGTTTTAAGTTTGGTCTCTAGATATCCATCAAGCTTAACATAACACCCCCTTTCAAGATAAATTTTTACATTTTTCATTTACATTAAATTACAGGCTCGCTATCACTCGCCAGGATAAAATAGACACATAAATGGCACGAAAGGTCTTAAAATTGACAGAAATGGGTTGCAAGTTCTTAAAATCATCAAAATAATGGGCCGAACATCTTAAAATTAGAAAAGCAATGGGGCTAAACATGAGGGAGAAAGGAGTCGAGAAAAAACGCCCTCAAGTGGATGTCTCCCCCTAAAAGCCTGTATATTGCTCTAAATTGCCACGGCGTTCCGGAACGTCTCCCGCAGCCAGTGGGTTAAAGTATCCCAGAATAGACTCAAATGGCATCCTGTGCGTGAAAGGGTTAAACTGCATAAAATCACCTAATTGCCAGAATCAAAGGAATCATGATGCTGGAAGGGTTAAGAGTCAAGAATATCAGCTGCTCAGACATTTAATTTTCTGCCAGGTGAATTAAAATGTAAAACTTGCAAACTAAACAAACCAAAATTGGGACAAGGACAATATAAAGTCAAATTAAATTATCAAAATCGCTGTGGAAACAAATATATGAATATATAAAAATATATAAATAAATTACACTACTTGTGCAATATCTACGCTCAACTTGTTTACCTGAAAATAAAACTATAATATTAATAAGAACGCTAAATGAACACAATTGACTATAGTGCATGTGCAATATTTGTGCTCAACTTGTTTACCTGAAAATAACACAATGTTAATAATGCTTATCTACTGTATCTATCGCAGGGGGTGGCCAAAATTATCAACTGTATCTATCACAAGGGGGGCCAAAATTATCTACTGTATCTATCACAAGGGGGGGAGCAAAAATGAAATAGTCAACTTTGAGGCAATCCATTCCATTCTCAAACTTATTTTCGGGAGAGGGTTGGTAGAACAACAACCCATTATTAGGTTTAGTGTGTGAGGTACAGTTGGTCAAAGTTCCAGCTGACCCACCCTCGCTCTGGGGCGGCTCGCAGAATTAGCTGGCAATACTGGTGTAGTTGCCAATCAGTGGATATAATAACTGGAATATTTAAGCAATTCTACGAACTTTGGGTGAATGTTCGGGATCATACATAGCGATGTATGCATTTTTGTTTGAGATAGGCTTACATTCCCTTGTTTAGTATATGTTCTAACAATGATATAGCCGAAATCAGATCTACCAATCCCAATCTTTGGAAGACACACCTCCTTCCTACACCAGTATTGCCAGATAATTCTGCGAGCCCCAGAGCGAGGGTGGGTCAGCTGGAGCTTTGACCAACTGTACATTCTTTACTGGAAAGTTATTGTACTGTTGCAATGACTGTGGATGTGAATGTAGTCTGTAACCAGCAAAATCAGCTCGATCAGGTACTAGCATATACTTGCGTACATTCGATACTGGTCCACCGCACCACTAATGTCTGCCATTGTTTGAATTTGTTGATAGGGGCATTGTGGATGGAAGGCTATGACTGCAGGTCTATGAAACGACCAGGGGGGGGGGGGGGGCGAACCCACGACCTCCGCGCACGAGTCGAATGCGGCACCCGAGCCCCGCTGGCTCAAATAATAATCATAAAATAATTCATTACAGTAATAATGTGCCCTTCTGCTCACGAAATACGAAACTTAGTAAAATGCATCAATTACACTAAGTAAATAATAACGTGAAGCTACACAGTACGGTAATATCCAATAATACACAGTAGGGGCTCACATAGAACGAGTCGCTTATAGAACGACCGACCTAAAATATTGTTCCAAAATTTTCGTTCGGAACGAATGTGATCATATAGAACGATTTCGCCATCAAAGTAGGGCAAATCCGAGGAGTTCTCATATAGAGCGCCGAAATATCGTACGCTCCTGACGGAAATTTACGCTTACAGTGAACATTGACCATATTGGGCCACCAAAATGCCGCGATCACATAGAACGGCCTCGTTTATCGACCAATCTCTCGTTCTATGTGAGACCCCACTGTATGTAATAATGACAGCGCACAAAATACCTGCAACAAAACAACATCGTCCTTGTATCTTATCTTCATCAATTTAATCTGCAAGCAAGAAATTAAAAGCAAACATTAATAACTTATACTGAAGTTACTATATTTAAGCCTTATGTTATGTCTTCAGTGGCATCTGGCTCATGTCACATATAATATGGTTTTGGTAAATCTTCAATACGTTATAAGTTTCCTGAACACTGAACAGTGATTTTGATAAGCTTGTACAATTCCTTGAACGTGACGATAGTGCGTTGGTCTATGTGTGCGATTAGTTTGCTTGGGAACCAGATTACCTTGCTCATGTAGTAGTGTACACCCTATGTGGTGGATTGTGTTCTTTTATTTCATAAATTTTATTTTGGTAAGCGTTGTTTCCACATAGCGATTTTGATAAGTTAATTTGACTTTATATTGTCTTTGTCCCAGTTTTGGTTTGTTTAGTTTGCAAGTTTTACATTTTAATTTTAAAATATCTTTATATTGTGCAGTTTCTGGTTTCGGTTTGCTTGTTTGGCAAGTTTTACATTTTAATTAACCCTTTCGCGCACCTATGGACCCGATTGCGTCCTTATGGGGATACTTTAAAACCTTGTGACCATCAGGGGTGTATAGAAACCTTTAGTTTAGTTTCTTTGAGTGAGTTGTGGGCAGAAAACTAATTTTGGAGAGGTAATTAGGAGATTAAATAGAGAATTCTAATTTCTGAACACTAAACGACAACCCCCGGATCTGAAAGGGTTAATAACTACTATGTTGGATATCACAACACCATCATTACTAATACAAAACGTGACGATAGTGCGTTGTTATATGTGCGATTAGTTTGCTTGGGAACCAGATTAACTTGCTCATGTAGTGATGTACACCCTATGTGGTGGATTGTGTTCTTTTATTTAATAATTTTCATTTTAGTAAGCGTTGTTTCCACATAGCGATTTTGATAATTTAATTTGACTTTATATTGTCCTTGTCCCAATTTTGGTGTGTTTAGTTTGCAAGTTTTACATTTTAATGTAAGTTACCCCAAGCTTGTGTATGTGTGAACATTATTATAATGTACGGTATATTTGTCAAGAACCGGAACTTAATTAAGGGCAGGTCTCCACTTGAGGGATTTTTTTTCTTGACCCCTTTCTCCCTCATGTTTAGCCCCATTGCTTTTGATAATATAAAACGTTTGCCCCATTAGTTTAGCGATTTTAAGAACTTTCACCCCATATTAAGACCCTTCGTGCAATTCAGGTGTCGATTTTATCCTGGCGAGCGATAGCGAGCCTGTAATTTAAGAGGAACCGGCCTTCGGCCGGGATATTTTTTTACCGAAAAATGTACAAATTTATCTTGAAAGGGGCTCGAGGGGGTGTAATTTTAAGGTTGATGGAGGTCTAGGGAACAAACTAAAAACCTCCCCTTAAATGATGACGTACACTCGGATTGTATGATTGTGTGGAATGCAGTCTTCTATTATGTGTTTAATAGTATGGGATGCCGCGTTAAATCCTGGGCATGTGTCAACGACGGAGACATTCAGTTTCTTCTGATAGCTCAGAAGAGCTGGATGGTGCCCATATCTCAGCCTGGCCAGGTGGACTCTGTCCTCGCGAGGAAGGGAGGATTCAGAAGGATGGATTTCGGGAGGTCGTGCCTGCAGCTGTGTTTTGTCTACGAGTGAGTGGATGGAACGGCGAGAGATACGAGTATGGATGTGCACAGGTTCTAGCAATTCATGGGTTAATCTCAATGTATAGACTCTACGTACCTGAGTATAGCACCAGTTTTCGGCCACTGGCATATTGTTCTCTGGTGGCAGTGGTGATGGTACCCGTGAGACAGACATACTAACTCCCCCTGATGATACGTGGCCTCCCCCACCGCCGCCACCTACAGAATGGGCGTGACCCACTGGAAAACAAATGAAAGTAAAATTAATAACATATAACAGTATAAACCAAATACTACTACACTGTACTACTAATTAATAACATAACAGTATAAACCAAATACTACTACACTGTACTACTAATACTACTACACTGTACTACTAATATTAGTAATAGTTTATAATTTCAGTCAGATGAGCTGAAAATACATTTATTTCAATACTGTATGTATATGGGATCCCACCCCATACCACTGGTTAGGTTAGGCTAAGTAGAACATATTAACCAGACCACTGAGCTCCATACGGAACTCTCATAGGTCTGGCCCATACCACTGGTAGACGTCAAGAGTTCATCATCATCAATCTGACGCCCCGCTTCCAGAGGAACCGCCCCAAAAGGGCTGTCCATGGCAGAAACTGCCTCCAGGCTCCCAGGCATGTCTCCACTGACCCACAGTGCCATTTCCACTGAAGGAGCAGACCCAGAGCATTCCCTCACTCGGATGACCACTATTTTGCTATTTAATTTACCCCAGTGGGTGCCCTGGCTGGAAGCATAGCAAGCACATGTATTTTCTGAAGCTAGGAACCAGTGGTCCACTGCTCCAGAAGCAGATTGCACCACCAAAGTGGTAGGCGGTGAGGTTGCCGCATCCCTACGCCAGAGAGAGAAAGAGTTTGGACACTCATTTTAGTGATTGGTGGCAAATGTCCAGTAAAGTCCCTGTAACAAGGTGATGTACAGTACTATAGTCTATTCGCTGTAAGGAGGCGAGAAATCATGACCTCTATCCTCTGTAACTCAAAAAGGGCTAGAGCAAATTGGCTGTAAATTTCTGCATCTATTCTTTGACTGACTCTTCCCAAATGGTAGAAACATTAGCTGGGTTACTCTAGTCGTTTTTGAGTTACAGAGGTTAGAGGTCATGATTTCTCGCCTACTTACAGCGAATAGGCTATAGCCCTGTCAACCAAGGGAGTGTATGGTGTTCAAAACTGCATCATCATCATCATCATCTATATTTTATTAATTTCACCACAACACCAAACACCCCCAATGAAATCAATCAAAGTATATATTATGTGATCCACCGGGACGCGAACCTGGGCTATCACGCTTCAAGCAACCAAGAGACCCTATAGTACTTAACATAGATTGACCATATTGGTGCCACTGGTGTTTATTAGTTTATCTTTACAGAGAGAAAATACAATTGGAAGAAAAGGATAGCACGACAGGAAGGAGAGAGGGGAAAAAATGGAAGAAAATGAGGCAAGAATGTAGTTACCGGGTATACCCCATCATGTTCCCGTCTATTTTGACTGCCTTTGGATACAAAAATACATTACCCTAACCAAACAACCTAACCTAACCTAGTATTATAGATTTATAAGTATTTATTTTATTATAAGTATTTATAGATGATTTATGTGGTATGTCGGTAGTGGTACACCCGGTAACTACATCCTTCCCGAAAATGATAGCACTACAGGAAGGAGAGAGAGAGAACAAAAGAAATAGAAGAAAAACAATAGTACTACAGGGAGAGAGAGAGAGACTTACACAATGGAAGAAAAAGAGATGAGACTGACCCAGTGCTGGATGTGCTTGGTGAGGATTGTGTTGTTGTTGTTGTTGCTGTTGTTGTGGTGCCGCTGGAGGTGGGGCGGGGAGGGGAGGGGGCGGCGGTGGTGGAGGGGGGGGAGGGTGTTGTGGAGGAGGGGCCGCCACCACTGCCACCGGGGGAGCTGGTTGTTGTTGTTGTTGCTGTTGTTGTTGTTGTTGTTGCTGTTGCTGTTGTTGCTGTTGTTGTTGTTGTTGTTGTTGGGGGGGTGGTGGTGGGGGAGGGGGAGGGAGGTGGGGGGAGTGTCGGCCGCTACCACCACCAGCCGCCGCCGCCGCCGCGCCACCAACTCCCACACCTGATAAACAATAACAAAATTAAACTCAAATTCAATGTACAGTACCGTAGGTGTCATCTGGCGTTACTGAGTACGGTACGGTCGCGCTAAAAAGTCATGTCCCGGCTGTCATTACGTTTGGCTTGCTCTGTGCTGTATTAATGTCTGTCAGATGATGAATAGGGTGGGTAAGTGTAGGAACATGATTGCGTATTTCACTCGATATGAAGAAATGAAGCTTAGATATTGCTGATACTAATTATTGATCAAAACATACTTGGTGCCGAGACATGACTTATTAGCGCGATTGTACCTGGCACTAGCAAGTCATGTCTCAGCTGTCATTACGTTTGGCTCGCTCTGTGCTGTATTACTCTCCGTCAGATGTAAAAGATAGGAACATACAGTAGGGTCTCGTATAAAATATGATCGAATAGTGCGAATTTCGATCAGTGCGAGCAACCAAGAAAATAAATTGTACATTTATTCTGTTAACCCCTTCAGACTAATATGATACAGAGGTTGCCAGATTAGCAATAAGAAATAGAGTTCTCTCACTCTTATAATTACCTCTGCAAAATTAGTTTTCTGCCCACAGCTAACTCAAAGACAACTGCAGAGGTTGCAGTAACTAAACTAAAGGTTTATAAATACCCCTGATGGTAACAAAGGCTTTAAAGTATCCCCAATAGGCTCAACACAGCTAACTCAAAGACAACTGCAGAGGTTGAAGTAACTAAAGTAAAGGTTTATAAAGGTCCCTGATGGTAACAAAGGCTTTAAAGTATCCCTAATAGGCTCAAAATCGCGTCATATGTCGGAGAGGGTTAATTGTGGCCATGATATTGTAGATGCAAACATTTTCTAACTAATTTCTCTAGTATTCATATTATGATATATTCTAGGAGCTAATATATTCTAGGTCTTTCCTAAGACTTATTGGACACTTATTTAACGCCATATTGCTGCCGAATTATGTGCAAATTTTGCGTAGTAGGGCTGGATCAACCAATTTCTCGCCCTATACGAGACCGAACTTCTGCATATAGTATCTCACTCGAAACTATGAAATATAGTTTAGTTAGTGCTGATACCAATTATTGCACAAAATATACTTGGTGCCATGACATCACTTATTTGGGTGACTGTACCTGCCTGTGGTTGAGACTTGAATGAAGATGAGAGGAATTACAAGAAGTGTTCTGGTCATTTCATTCCTTCCAGAGACATGATTTGAACCATAAACCGTAATCTTATGTTAAGGGCAGGTCTCCACTTGAGGGATTTTTTTTCTTGACTACTTTCTCCCTCATGTTTAGCCCCATTGCTTTTGATATTATAAAATGTTTGCCCCATTAGTTTAGCAATTTTAAGAACTTTCACCCCATATTAAGACCTTTCGTGCCATTCAGGTGTCGATTTTATCCTGGCGAGCGATAGCGAGCCTGTAATTTAAGAGGAACCGGCCTTTGGCCGGGAAATTTTTCTACTGAAAAATGTACAAATTTATCTTTAAAGGAACTCAAGGGGGTGTAATTTTAAGCTTGATGGAGGTCTAGGGAACAAACTAAATACCGCCCATTAACTGTTTTGATGGTGTAATGGTTTGAGTGTTTAAGATCCCTATGTGGTAACCTAGGTTCGAATTCCGGGAGGATCACATGCTTTCATTAATTTCATTGGGAGGTGTTTGGTGTTGGGAGTGAAATGAATAAATTAGATTATACTGTACCTGGCTGTGGTTGAGGCTGTGGTTGTGGTTGTGGTGGAGGTGTGTGAGGGGAAGGCCCCGGGTGTGGTGGTGGAGGAGGTACCCCCCCTATAGGAGCGTTGCCCCCCCTGGACTCCACCGTGCCGGCTGAACCACTCCAGGCCGCCTGCTGTGCTGGCTGCGCTGGATGTTGCTGCTGCTGTTGTTGTTGTTGTTGCCAGCGACCTACACAACCCACCCACCGCACGCACACCTGAGGGAGAGAGAGATATTCTACGTAAGCTTTATGAACATGGAAGGTACAAAATCTATAATTTTATTTGTTTTCAACTGACGGTAAATACATTCGATAAGGATGCAGTATTCGGGCATACCGCCCGCCTTGTTAACACTACTCGGCATGCTCGCAATAATTTTCCCATCTATTTCGCTTGCCATGAGATACAATAATAGATCACACACACCCCCCCCCCCCATGAATTATTGTTATCATATTATATTGCCAACAGGGGCAAATAGATCACACCCCCCCCCCCATGAATTATTGTTATCATAATATTATATTGCCAACAGGGGCAAATAACAGAAACGATAGCCGTCAAAATAGACGGGAACATAACCGCGAGCGCACAACCGATGTAAACGTGACGACCATACGCCAGGATACTACATAATTCCCATACATTCCCTTACCAACGGAGATCCTGGTACCTCAAATAACACTGAAAAACATGAAAACTAGCCTACAACAAACAAAAATATACAAATAATTGTAAACTAAACATAATATTTATCAAAGTTTTCTGTAACCATCTGCACAGTGCACACTAAATTATTATCAGATTTACAGTGATTGGACAATATACAGTATATTAATTATTATGGGTTAAAGTTGGGATAATAGTCAAGGACACTAGTGCGACGTTAGGCTATGAGAAACAATTTAATAGGGAAAATAGGCACCAATATATTCGCCATATTTTTCTCCATATAGTCCGCATGGAGGATTTTCGTTATCAAAAAATTGAAAAATACCCACTTCACAGACAAATACACCAAAAATCTAAGTCAAAGCGGGGGTATGGGGCCGGCAGCCCCCACCTATAATACTAGGTTAGGTTAGGCTAATGTCCTTTCAAAGGGGTATAGAGTAGTAAACACTAGGATAGCCTAGGCTATACCTGGTCAGAGGTAAGAAGAAGAGTCCTGCAGTAGTCTCCTTGAATGCTACCAAAGTTGTTATCCGGCGTACTAGTACTACCCCCACACCGCATCTGTTTTCCGTTGACCATTTAGTTCAACTCCGAAAACAAGAAAAAAGAAAATAGCCTAGGCCTAGAGCTCAATCAGTGAAACGTGCAACTAAAACAGAATAGGGGTGCCGATGCACGTTAGGCATTACCCCGCCCAAAGCCAAGACCAATACCATAAAAATATATGATAATTATAGGCTAGGGAAAATGCTCGCCGCCTTATGGATTATGCTGTTCAATTTTGGTGTCCTTATTACAGAATGGACATAGATTCATTGGAGAGAGTACAACGTAGAATGACAAAAATGATCCATAATATTAGAAATCTTCCGTATAAAGAAAGGTTGAAGAAATTAGGCTTACATTCGTTAGAGAGACGCAGAGTTAGAGGGGATATGATAGAGGTGTTCAAGTGGGTTAGTGGGATTAACAAAGGGGACATGACAAATGTACTAAAGCTCAGTGATAGCGAAAGAACTCGTACCAATGGTTTCAAATTAGATAAATTTCGTTTCAGAAAAGATATAGGCAAATATTGGTTTGGTAACAGAGTTGTAGATGGGTGGAATGGACTACCAAGTGCTATAGTGGGATTAAAAACGATAGGGAGCTTTAAGATAAAATTGGATAAGCATATGGACGAGAAGGGTTGGGTGTGAAGGGGGATCAGCAGGTTGGGCCAATCAGCGCTCTGCAGACCCCCGTAATCCTGCGTTAATCTCTAACCGTTTTGGTAAGATGATCCTCAGGGTATTAGAGTGTTGAGCCTATAATTGGGCTTTGTAATTGGGGTTGTGTGGGACAGGGATCTGCCTTGCTTAGGCCAATCGGCTTTCTGCAGACTCCCATTTTCTTATGTTCTTATGTTCTTATGTTCTTACAAATATTTTATTAGGGACAATGCAGGTCTATGGAATCCATATACTGTACTTAGGCCTAGCCTATGTATATTCCACTGTGGGAGAATAATTTTGATCACATTTATAGCCTAAAACCTGATAGGCCTAGGATATTACAGGAACAAATGAAGTCCCATCAGTCTCAGAGCTCCCTCGGACGTCCTCACTGTTTACAAACGTCTTAATGAATAGGGGTTGAGTTGGCAGTAGCCTAGCCTATACCCGAGTCTAACAAATGATGCCGACCTGTAAAACTCTCTACCTTTACCCCTATCTTTAGACTACCTCATTCTCATTATCTCGTAGTAGGCCCCTCTCTCACTACCTCCCAGTCCCACACACCCGAACTCTAGCCTACACAAGACAAAGTCGACCCCCACATCACCCCACCTCTCTCGCTTCATCTACACCCTCTCTCACTATCTCTAACTCTATATCTACCCATCTCTACTCTCACTACCCCCCCAGTCCCACACACCCGAACTCTAGCCAACACAAAACAAAGTCGACCCACACATCACCCCACCTCTCTCACTATATTTACACCCTCTCTCACTATCTCTACCCCTCTCTCTATCTCTCACACCCCCACCCACGCCCTCTCACCGTCAGGAGAACCAAGAAGGGCGGGAAAATTAGCAGAAAGGGCGCGAGCTTGGCAACGTCCTTGTGGTTTGTTGTGGTCGGCGGCCATCTTTATTACCCGGGCCAGGGATACCAACCTCGCCGAATACCGCTAGATTACTCATTAAAAGACGCTAGATTAATAATGCATCTCGAAAACTCCTTAAACGTTCTCTTAACTATTCCGGCTACCATTAGACGATTTTATTCAGCTTAAAAGGAACCTCCAGCAATTGACCACTTGCGAGTTTCAGGCCTAATGAAGTTGGAGCCGTATACAACTATAGTAAACAGAAATGCAATAATACTAATAATATAGGTTTCTGATGGCTAACGAGTACGTTGAATTGAATATTATGTATTTATAAATGAACTACAACCGTATTCTAGCTGGTAATTGTGCTGGCTAAATATCGATGTCTACAACTCCAACTTCCTTATAGCACGAAACTCGCAAGTGGTCCACTTGCGAGTTTCAGGTTATAAGGAAGTTGGGATTTTGTTTTGTTTTGTTAAATCGATATTAAGCAGAATTACAAGCTAAATTAGGTTTGTATTCCATGTACGGTCGCGCTAATAAGTCATGTCCCAGCTGTCATTACGTTTGGCTTGCTCTGTGCTGTATTAATGTCTGTCAGATGATCAATAGGGTTGGAAAGTGAAGGATCGTGGTGGTACATCTCACTCAAAAAGAAGAAATCGTGTGTAAATATGGCTGATACCAATTATTGATCAAAACACAATTGGTGCCGAGACATGACTTATTAGCGCGACTGTACCAACACATACACCTATCTCACGTACCGGTGACCTTTTATACTACAGTCCGTGTCGATAAGGCAGATAATAATGACATGGTATTTAAGGGGAGGTTTCCACTTAAGGGATTTTTTTTCTGGACTCCTTTCTCCCTCATGTATAGCCCCATTGCTTTTCTATTTTTAAGACGTTCGCCCCATTATTTTGACGATTTTAAGAACTTTCGACCCATTTCTGTCAATTTTAAGACCTTTCGTGCCATTTAGGTGTCGATTTTATCCTGACGAGCGATAGCGAGCCTGTAATTTAAGAGGAACCGGCCTTCAGCCGGGACATTTGTACAAATTTATCTTGAAAGGGGCTCAAGGGGGTGTAATCTTAAGCTTGATGGATACCTAGAGACCAAACTAAAAACCTCCCCTTAAAGCTTAATAACTGCAAGATAACCCATTCATAACAATGGCTTCAAATTGGATAAGTTCCGCTATAGAAAATATATACTGAGAGAGAGAGAGAGAGAGAATTTACATACTGTAGATACACTGATCACAAAGACCTTACGATCCCAGCGAGGTGGTCAGGACTTAATTCTAGTAGAGATAGCTACCCCGAGAGTAAGGTACAGTGGAAGGAAAGGATAGCAATGAGAGAGAGAGAGAGAGAGAGAGTTAGAGGTAAGCACGGGAATAGAGTTAAAGAAGTGTGGACTAGATTGCCTAGTGATTCGCTTAGGAACGAGAACATTATATGGGTTGGATGTGAATGGGATCTGCCTCATGTAGATTTCCGATTGTTTAGCTGTCTGGTGGTGTAATGGTGTAGAGGTCTGTATGCAATGTCCTAGGTTCGAATCCTGGGAGAATCATATGTTTTCATTGCTTTCATTTGAGGGTTATTGGAGTTGGGGGATTTCCACTTGAGGGAATTTTTTTCTGGACCCGTTTCTCCCTCATGTTTAGCCCAATTGCTTTTGAGATTTTAAGACGTGCGCCCTAGTAGTTTTGACATTTTAAGACATTTTTCCCCATTTGTCAATTTTAAGACCTTCCGTGCCATGTTTTTCCTGGCGAGCGATAGCGAGCCTGTAATTTAAGAGCAACCGGCCTCCGGCCGGCAAATTTTTCTACCGAAAAATGTACAAATTTATCTTGAAAGGTGTAATTTTAAGCTTGATGAAAACGTAGGGAACAAACTAAATACCTCCCCTTAAGAACATGTTAAAAATAATATTATGATGTTCTTAATGCCAATAGCGTTAGAAAATGGCTAAAATGTATAGAATATCGCTTGAGGTACAAAATGCCACCAAATCAAAGTAAATAGCTCGATATCTAGCGATAAAGTAGCAACATTGGCAACATCATCCACACAGTGTTACCAAGGACATAAAGTCGCTAGATAAGGTATAGATAATGGTACGTCAACCAAGAGACCCTTAAGCCGGTATCACACGAGCACTTTTTCACTCAACATTTATACTCCAACACTGGTCTGGCAGCTTATGAGGTCAACATTTAGAATATTTCGGTTACCTAAATTCATCTAGTAACCGTCTAATTTCCGATACCAATGCAAAATATTCCAAAAATGTTGCCAGAAAAATGTTGATCATCGAATGTTGACCATAAATGCTCTCGTGTGATACCGGACCGGCAACTCCTCTTAAATTATATATTATACAGCTTAGGCAGGATATGTGGTAGTTAAAAGGGTTGAGTAGATAGTTAGAAGCCTTATAATGGCTAGACATCCTGCCTAAACTTAATAGAATCGTCTAAAAATAACAACAAATCCACAATGCCCTCCTCAAAATACCGGGCACGCTAGAGATGCATGTAGGCAGATGTAAATAAAAAAAAAGCCGCTAGATCAAAGTAAACGATTCTAGAACTAGCGGAAAATATGCTACACTGGCAACACTGCATATTTACTACCCAGTGTTACCAACGTCACAAAATCCGCTAGAATAACGCTAATGATGCACTAGCAATTTTGGTATATGGAGATCGTATTTACCGGTACCCCTTAAAGTTAAAGCAAATCGCCTAATGGTAACCAGAATATCCTAATTTTATTCAGAGGGTTTATTGAGATCATATTTACCCCTTTGAGTCCTGGAAGTAGTTTATATTAAGTTAAAGAAAATCGTCTAACGGTAACCAGACTTCAATCAAGGTATGCCAAGGATAATATTATTGACGTGTTCATACTAATGTGTGTGTGTGTGTGTGTGTATGTGTGTGTGTGTGTGTGTAGCCCGAATGCATGTCGTCGCTAGCTGTCAACAATCTCCGCTAGACACGGTGACTCAAACGGCAAACCGGCTAGATTGTCAACACTGCGCACCAGCCAAACGCGCGAGGGTCGGGAAGCGTAACCGCGTACGATTTGGCGGGTAAAACAAAACAACACAAACGAGGATACTTTGTTAAGGTGATCGATGAATTGAGGGGTAAAATAGCTATAAACGTAGATATATATTTAAGATAACCCATCCTTACTCTGTATTTACTGTAAGCATAAATTATGGGTATAATGTTTAGAACCCGTAATTAATAGATGAATCGATAATAATCATAATAATTATAAATAATAAACGGTGTATTTCAAAATACAGCCGATGTGTGTGTGTGTGTGTGTGTATGTGTGTGTGTGTGTAAACCCCGCAAAATCAATCGAATAAAATATCACAAAAATATACAGTATACAATAAATTGGTGAAATAATAATAATAATAATAATAATAATAATAATAATAATAATAATAATAATGAAGACTGTAAGTGTGTCTGACTGTGTACGTGTGTGT
>CM064481.1:32678613-32716113 GCA_032716605.1 Paralithodes platypus
AACAAACAAACAAACACACACACACACACACTAGGCTAAGCTATGAGATGCATGTCATAGATAAAGAATATTAAAGTCACCAATCGATATCTAACACACACACACACACACATATATATATACACACACACACTAAACACATACCGTAGTATATAAACACACACAGTACACACAGAAACACACACACCCCACACACATACATACAGGTATATAGATAGGGAGAGAGCGAGATAAAGAGAGACTATTGCCCTCGATGCTAAGTAGGGGAGAAAGCCCCCTCCCACCACTCTCTCCCTGTCTGTCTGTCTGTCTCCTACATACCCCCTAACCTAATATTGCCTTACCTACCCCCCCCCCCCCTCTCTCTCTCTCTCTCTATGTATAGTTTATGTGTGTGTGTGTTCTGTGTGTGTGTGTATATATTTATGTGTGTGTGTGTGTGTGTGTGTGTGTGCGTGTGTGTGTGTGTGTATATGTGTCTCTGTGCACCGGTACTTTCTCCCACGTAGCGTCTTCCGTGATATTTAGGTTAGGTCACTTAGCGTCACCCCCCATATATACACACAGAGTACACCCACACACACACCCACCCACACACACAGAGAGTACACACCCACACACACCCACACATACACCAACACACGCATATTATAAACCAAAGAACATCTATATATGCGTTAGACAGCCAATACATAAACACCTATATCCTAAATTAATAAAAGACCACATATGGAATCTAATTAACATATGTCGGATAGCTTAAGGGGAGATATCCACTTGAGGGAGGCAATGGGGCTAAACATGAGGGAGAAAGGAGTCCAGAAAAAACTCCCTCTAGTGGAAATCTCCCCAGGATACAATCGTGTTACACACACACATTCTTTCCCTCTCTCTCACACACCAGCAGCAACAACATCCTCCATAATGTAGGGGCTTGTACTGAGAGGTAAACAAATAAATCCACCATGTGGCAACATGTGGCAACTCTCTCTCCCCGCCTTGTTGCCAGGGTTGACAGATTCTTGAGCGCAAATGTAAACAAAAAGGTTCGCGGGTTTTTTGTTTGTTTTACCAGTATAGATTATTGCAACCAACCAGTAGCTCTCAACCATGTACCATATTAACCAGTAGACTATTTCAACTAACTAGCATCTCTCGACCAGTAGACCATTTCAACCAGTGACTCAACCAAAGACCATTTTAACCAGTAGACCATTTCAACCAATACATTACGTCAACCAACTAGCATCTCTCGACCAGTAGACCATTTTAACCAGTAACCGGTAGCTCTCGAACATAGACCATTTTAACTAGTAGACCATTTCAACCAACTAGTATCTCTCAACCAGTAGACCATTGCAACCCTCCAGTAGACTATTTCATCCAGTAGCTCTCAAACAGACCATTTCAACCAGTAGATAATGTCAACCAACTGGTAGACCATTCTAATCAGTAGATTATGCCAACCATCAGTAGCTCTCAACCAGTAGACCATTTCAACCAGTAGACCATTTTAGCCAGTAGACCATTTCAACCAATAGATACGTCAACCAACTAGCATCTCTCAACCAGTAGACCATTTCAACCAGTACCCGGTAGCTCTCGAACATAGTCCATTTTAACTAGTAGACCATTTCAACCAGTAGATTACGTCAACCAACTAGTATCTCTCAACCAGTAGACCATTGCAACCCTCCGGTAGACTATTTCATCCAGTAGCTCTCAAACAGACCATTTCAACCAGTAGATAATGTCAACCAACTGGTAGACCATTCTAATCAGTAGATTATGCCAACCATCAGTAGCTCTCAACCAGTAGACCATTTCAACCTTTAGATATCATCAGTACCGTATCGTAGTCTCGTAGATCAGTTCAACCAACCAGTAGACCATTTTAACCCCTTCAGACTCGTATGACGGAGAGGTTGCCAGATTAGCAATAATAAATAGAGTTCTCTCACTCTTATAATTACCTCTCCAAAATTAGTTTTCTGCCCACAGCTAACTCAAAGACAACTGCAGAGGTTGAAGTAACTAAACTAAAGGTTTCTAAATACCCCTGATGGTAACAAGACTTTAAAGTATCCCTAATAGGCTCAACACAGCTAACTCAAAGACAACTGCAGAGGTTAAAGTAACTAAACTAAAGGTTTATAAATACCCCTGATGGTAACACAGGCTTTAAAGTATCCCCAATAGGCTCAACACAGCTAACTCAAAGACAACTGCAGAGGTTGAAGTAACTAAACTAAAGGTTTCTAAATACCCCTGATGGTAACAAAGGCTTTAAAGTATCCCCAATAGGCTCAACACAGCTAACTCAAAGACAACTGCAGAGGTTGAAGTAACTAAACTAAAGGTTTCTAAATACCTCTGATGGTAACAAAGGTTTTAAAGTATCCCTAATAGGCTCAACACAGCTAACTCAAAGACAACTGCAGAGGTTAAAGTAACTAAACTAAAGGTTTATAAATACCCCTGATGGTAACACAGGCTTTAAAGTATCCCCAATAGGCTCAACACAGCTAACTCAAAGACAACTGCAGAGGTTGAAGTAACTAAACTAAAGGTTTCTAAATACCTCTGATGGTAACAAAGGTTTTAAAGTATCCCTAATAGGCTCAACACAGCTAACTCAAAGACAACTGCAGAGGTTAAAGTAACTAAACTAAAGGTTTATAAATACCCCTGATGGTAACACAGGCTTTAAAGTATCCCCAATAGGCTCAACACAGCTAACTCAAAGACAACTGCAGAGGTTGAAGTAACTAAACTAAAGGTGTCTAAATACCTCTGATGGTAACAAAGGCTTTAAAGTATCCCTAATCGGCTCAAAATCGCGTCATAATATTATGTTGGAGAGGGTTAACATAAAACTATAAATGGTAGGTCTTTTATCAAATTATCAAAATCAATGTCTGTAATTAAATCAAGGTAGGCTATGCAAAAGGTTAGGCCTATATAAAAATCATTGGGTTTAATGATGGCGTTTTTCCTTGTATTAGATGGGTTTATTTAGGGGAGATATCGACTTGAGGGATTTTTTTCTGGACCCCTTTCTCCCTCATGTTTAGCCCCATTGCTTTTGAGATTTTAAGACATTCGTCCCATTAGTTTGGAGATTTTAAGAACTTTCGCCCCATTTCCGTCAATTTTAAGACCTTTCGTGCAATTTAGGTGTCGATTTTATCCTGGCGAGCGATAGCGAGCCTGTAATTTAAGAGGAACCGGCTTTCAGCCGGGACATTTTTCTACCGAAAAATGTACAAATTTATCTTGAAAGGGGCTCAAGGGGGTGTAATCTTAAGCTTGATGGATATCTAGAGACCAAACTAAAAACCTCCCCTTAAGCTCAACACACACACACACACACACACACACACACACACACACACAATCACACACACACACACACACACACACACACACACACCTCCCGCCCTATATAACTGTGTGTACCGCCACCTCTCTGGGTCACACTGCTCTCTCTCTCTCTCTCTTTCTCTCTGACCTGTTCACCTCGTTTGGGTCGTAAGGTCTTTGTGGTCAGTGTATTTATGTGAATATATTTATTTGCGGTAAATAAAATAATCGATTTATTTCAAGCTTGTGTGTGTGTGTGTGTGTGTGTGTGTGACTGTGTTGGGGGGGTGTTTGTGACTGTGTGTGTATGACTGTGTGTGTTACTGTGTGTGTGTGTGCCTGTGAGCGTGTGTGTGTGTGTGTGTGTGTGTGTGTGTGTGTGTGACTGTGTTGGGGGGTGTTTGTGACTGTGTGTGTTACTGTGTGTGTGTGTGTGCCTGTGAGCGTGTGTGTGTGTGTAACTGTGTGTGTGTGTGTGTGTTGTGGTGGTAATGTTGGTAGTTGCTCTATAATAACCTTGATAATTTAACACACTCCCAGATAGCTCATGACCGATAGCGTGTGTGTGTGTGTGTGTATATAACTGTACTGTATATGTGTGTGTGTGTGTATAGGTGTGTGTAAGTGAGTACCGTATGTGTGTATGTGTTTGTGTGTGTGTGTGTGTGTGCGGGTATAGGCTATATATGTGTGAGTGCCGTATATATGTGTATGTGTGTGTGTGTGTGTGTATATGTAGCCTTGGTTACAGCCCACAGTATCCTGTACACACACACACACACACACACACACACACACACACACACACCTTACATAACATCTTAAGGGGAGGTTTTTAGTTTGTTCCCTAGACCTTCATCAATCTTATAATTATACCCTGGTCAGCTCCTTTCAAGACAAATGGGTACATTATTCGGTACAAAAATATTCTTCCTAAATTACAGGCTCGCTATGGGTCGTCAGGGAAAAAATCGACACCTAAATGGCACGAAAGGTCTTAATATTTACAAAGAATTGGTCCAAAGAGTCTTAAAATCGCCAAGCTAATGGGCCAAACGTCTTAGAATCTGAAAACTAATGGGGCTAAGCATAAGGGAGAAAGGGGTCCCGAAAAATGTACACTCATTACAGAGTGTGCAAAATACTATCTATCTATCTATCTATCTATCTATCTATCTATCAAAATACTACCTACTCTCATCTTGAACTGCTCTACTGAACAACTGTTTACAACTTCGGAGGGAAGTTTGTTCCAGGTAGAACTGATCTTATAATAGTGAACAAGTTTCCACCAATACTAGTGCTGAACCTTCTCTCATATAACTTCCAGCCATGGTTGCGTGCTGTATTCATATTAAGGCTAAATATTTTACTATAATCCACATTGTCTAATCCATCTAGTTATGACATTTTAGTAAGAGAGAGTGAGAGAGAGAGAGAGAGAGAGAGAGAGAGAGAGAGAGAGAGAGAGAGAGAGAAAGATAAGATAAGAGAGAATAACCCTGAAATCAAGTAAGAGAGAGAGTGAGTGAGAGAGAGTGAGAGTGAGTGAGAGAAAGAGAAGATAAGATAAGAGAGAATAACCCTGAAATCAAGTAAGAATGAAAAGAGAGAGTGAGAGAGAATTACCCTGACAGTGAGAAAGAGAGGAAGGAAAGAGAGAGAGAGGGAGGGGGGGAGGGGGTTTAGATAAACTGAAGGCAAGGTTATGAAAGGTCACAGAAAGAGAGAGAGAGAGAGAGAGAGAGAGAGAGAGAGAGAGAGAGAGAGAGAGAGAGAGAGAGAGAGAGAGAGACAGAGAGAGAGACAGAGAGAGATAGATAGATAGATAGATAGATAGATAGATAGATAGATAGATAGATAGATAGATAGATAGATAGATAGAGAGCGAGAGAGAGAGAGAGAGAGAGCGAGAGGATTGTAGGCCTATACCAGCACATACATTATTCATACATTATAACTGCAGACACACACACACACACACACACACATACACTTCAACACCACGCCAGCAACAAGACCAGCCTAAGAACACCATGGAACAGTCAATGCCCCAAATCACAACCAACAACACTTTTGTCTTTACCCCCTTCTCCCTCATGTTTAGCCCCATTGCTTTTGAGATTTTAAGACGTTCGCCCCATTAGTTTGGCGATTTTAAGAACTTTCACCCAATTTATGTCACTTTTAAGACCTTTCGTCCCATTTAGGTGTCGATTTTTTTCCTGCCGAGCGATAGCGAGCCTGCAATTTAAGAGGAATCGGCCTTCGGCCGGGACATTCTTCTACCGAAAAATGTACAAATTTATCTTGAAAGGGGGTCAAGGTGGTGTAATTTCAGGGTTGAAGGAACCCTATGAAACACACTAAAAACAGAAAAAGTAAATCACTATAAATATACCAGGGAGCGCTCCGCCCCTTCGAACAGTCTGCTGCACCAATTTTCAAACAGCAACGAAGGGCGGTGTGCTCCTCGGTGCCACTAGCAGAATGGCGAACTCCACATAGGGAAACATAGGTAGGTAGGTACCCAATGATCTTATATACCGGTACTTTAAGGGGAGGTTTTTAGTGTGTTTCCTAGGCTTCCATCAACCTTGAAATTACACCCCCTTGACCCCCTTTCAAGATAAATTTGTATATTTTTCGGTAGAAAAATGTCCCGGCCGAAGGCCGATTCCTCTTAAATTGCAGGCTCGCTATCGCTCGCCAGGAAAAAATCGACACCTAAATGGGACGAAAAGGTCTTAAAAGTGACATAAATTGGGTGAAAGTTCTTAAAATCGCCAAACTAATGGGGCGAACGTCTTAAAATCTCAAAAGCAATGGGGCTAAAAATGAGGGAGAAGGGGGTAAAGGAAAAAGTCCCTCAAGTGGAAATCTCCCCTTAATATCATCACCATTTAAAGATAGGCCTATATTGGTGGTAATAAACACATCTAATACAAGGATAGCAAGGTAAATCACCATCAATATACCCAATGATCTTATATACCTTTAATAATATACCCATATAAAAGTATATTGGTGGTAATAAACCCATCTAATACCAGGATAGAGAGGTAAATCACCATCAATATACCCAATGATCTTATATACCTTTAATAATATACCCATATAAAAGTATATTGGTGGTAATAAACCCATCTAATACAAGGATAGCAAGGTAAATCACCATCAATATACCCAATGATCTTATATACCTTTAATAATATACCCATATAAAGGTATATTGGTGGTAATAAACCCATCTAATACAAGGATAGCAAGGTAAATCACCATCAATATACCCAATGATCTTATATACCTTTAATAATATACCCATATAAAGGTATATTGGTGGTAATAAACCCATCTAATACCAGGATAGCAAGGTAAATCACCATCAATATACCCAATGATCTTATATACCTTTGTTATACCCATATAAAGGTATATTGGTGGTAATAAACCCATCTAATACAAGAATAGAGAGGTAAATCACCATCAATATACCCAATGATCTTATATACCTTTAATAATATACCCATATAAAGGTATTGGTGGTAATAAACCCATCTAATACAAGGATAGAAAGGTAAATCACTATCAATATACCCAATGATCTTATATACCTTTAATATACCCATTTAAAGGTATATTGGTGGTAATAAACCCATCTAATACAAGGATAGAGAGGTAAATCACCATCAATATACCCAATGATCTTATATACCTTTAATAATATACCCATATAAAGGTATATTGGTGGTAATAAACCCATCTAATACAAGGATAGCAAGGTAAATCACCATCAATATACCCAATGATCTTACATACCTTTAATAATATACCCATATAAAGGTATATTGGTGGTAATAAACCCATCTAATACAAGGATAGAGAGGTAAATCACCATCAATATACCCAATGATCTTATATACCTTTAATAATATACCCATATAAAGGTATATTGGTGGTAATAAACCCATCTAATACAAGGATAGCAAGGTAAATCACCATCAATATACCCAATGATCTTATATACTGTTTTCATATTTAAAGGTATATTGGTGGTAATAAACAATTTAATACAAGGATAGAAAGGTAAATCTCCATCAATATACCCAATGATCTTATACCTTTAATAATATACCCATATAAAGGTATATTGGTGGTAATAAACCCATCTAATACAAGGATAGCAAGGTAAATCACCATCAATATACCCAATGATCTAAGAACATAAGAACATAAGAAAATGGGAGTCTGCAGAAAGCCGATTGGCCTAAGCAAGGCAGATCCCTGTCCCACACAACCCCAATTACAAAGCCCAATTATAGGCTCAACACTCTAATACCCTGAGGATCATCTTACCAAACCGGTTAGAGATTAACGCAGGATTATCGGGGTCTGCAGAGCGCTGATTGGCCCAACCCGGCTGATCCCCCTTCACACCCAACCCTTCTCGTCCATATGCTTATCCAATTTTTTCTTAAAGCTCCCTATCGTTCTTGATCCCACTATATCACTTGGTAGCCTATTCCACCCATCTACAACTCTGTTACCAAACCAATATTTGCCTATATCTTTTCTGAAACGAAATTTATCTAATTTGAAACCATTGGTACGAGTTCTTTCGCTATCACTGAGCTTTAGTACATTTGTCATGTCCCCTTTGTTAATCCCACTAACCCACTTGAACACCTCTATCATATCCCCTCTAACTCTGCGTCTCTCTAACGAATGTAAACCTAATTTCTTCAACCTTTCTTCATACGGAAAATTTCTAATATTATGGATCATTTTTGTCATTCTACGCTGAATTCTCTCCAATGAATCTATGTCCATTCTGTAATAAGGACACCAAAATTGGACAGCATAATCCATATGGGGTCTCACTAATGACAAGTAAAGTTTTAAGATAACATCAGCAGTTCTGTTACTCACACTCCTAGAGATGAACCCGAGAATCCTGTTTGCCTTATTACGAACGCTTATACACTGTTTTCTAGGCTTCAAATCATTGCTAACAAACACACCTAGATCTTTCTCGCAGTCTGAATTTTCTAATTCTAAATTAGCTAGTTTATATTTAACATTTGTTTGCATCTTCCCTATCTTTAATACCTTGCATTTGTCAATGTTAAACTTCATCTGCCAATTTACTGACCATTCATGTAAGGTATCTAGATCCCTTTGGAGGCACTCTATATCGCTATCTGAATCAATTGATCTCCCCATTTTAGTATCGTCTGCGAATTTACTTATCCTACTAGTTATACCTAAATCTAGGTCATTTATGTATATAAGAAACAACAGGGGACCTAATACCGATCCGTGGGGGACACCACTTTTGACTGCTCCCCACTCTGACTTGGTACCATTTATGCTAACTCTCTGTTTCCTACCAATTAGCCATGACCTAATCCATCCCAACAACGACCCTCCTATTCCATGTGCCTCAACCTTTCTCATCAATCTCTCATGAGGGACTCTGTCGAAAGCTTTACTGAAATCTAAATATATAATATCATATGACTTGTCACTATCTACTGCTTCATATACCTCTGAGAAAAAGCTAAGCAAATTAGTAAGGCACGAACGTCCCTGAGTGAATCCATGCTGAGAAGAATTTATTAAGTTAAATTTTACTAAGTGGCTTCTAATTTTCCTAGCAATAATAGACTCTAGCAACTTTCCTATGATTGATGTGAGACTAATGGGACGGTAATTGGATGCTATAGATTTATCACCTTTTTTGAAGATCGGAACTACATTTGCAAGCTTCCAAGCTTCTGGAACTAAACCTGTTTCTAATGACTTGTTAAATATAAATGCTAATGGACTACTTAACTCATCTCTGCATTCTTTTAATACTCTAGCATATACCTCGTCAGGACCAGGCGATTTTTGAGGTTTCAGTCTGTCAATTTCCTTAAGCACATCATTTCTACTTATACTAACTGTACTTAACATATTTTCTATACTATCACTATATACCATATTGACTTCTGGAATCTGTGCCAAATTTTCATTAGTGAAAACGGAAAGAAACTGACTATTTAATGTACTGCACATTTCTAAATCATTTTCTGTTATTTCTCCTATTGAAGTTTTTAGGGGGCCTATTACATCTCTAACTTTAGATTTATATAGTTGGTAAAAAGCTTTAGGGTTATTTTTTGAGTCGCTGGCTATCCTTATTTCATAATTTCTTTTTGCTTTCCTGATTTCCTTTTTGACCTGTCTTGATAGAGTCTGATAGTATATATGTAAATGATTTTCACCTTTCTTTATTTTTCGATATATTCCTTTCTTTTTTCCTATAAGATCTATTAGCTTATTAGTCATCCATTTTGGTTGGTTCTGCGTCGATCTAAATCTTTATATACCTTTATAATCTTTATATATCTTATATACCTTTAATAATATACCCATATAAAGGTATATTGGTGGTAATAAACCCATCTAATACCAGGATAGAAAGGTATATTGGTGGTAATAAACCCATCTAATACCAGGATAGAAAGGTAAATCACCATCAATATACCCAATGATCTTATATACCTTTAATAATATACCCATATAAAGGTATATTGGTGGTAATAAACCCATCTAATACAAGGATAGCAAGGTAAATCACCATCAATATACCCAATGATCTTATATACCTTTAATAATATACCCATATAAAGGTATATTGGTGGTAATAAACCCATCTAATACCAGGATAGAAAGGTAAATCACCATCAATATACCCAATGATCTTATATACCTTTAACAATATACCCATATAAAGGAATATTGGTGGTAATAAACCCATCTAATACCAGGATAGAAAGGTAAATCACCATCAATATACCCAATGATCTTATATACCTTTAATAATATACCCATATAAAGGTATATTGGTGGTAATAAACCCATCTAATACAAGGATAGAGAGGTAAATCACCATCAATATACCCAATGATCTTATATACCTTTAATAATATACCCATATAAAGGTATATTGGTGGTAATAAACCCATCTAATACAAGGATAGCAAGGTAAATCACCATCAATATACCCAATGATCTTATATACCTTTAATAATATACCCATATAAAGGTATATTGGTGGTAATAAACCCATCTAATACAAGGATAGCAAGGTAAATCACCATCAATATACCAAATGATCTTATATACCTTTAATAATATACCCATATAAAGGTATATTGGTGGTAATAAACCCATCTAATACAAGGATAGCAAGGTAAATCACCATCAATATACCCAATGATCTTATATACCTTTAATAATATACCCATATAAAGGTATATTGGTGGTAATAAACCCATCTAATACAAGGATAGCAAGGTAAATCACCATCAATATACCAAATGATCTTATATACCTTTAATAATATACCCATATAAAGGTATATTGGTGGTAATAAACCCATCTAATACAAGGATAGCAAGGTAAATCACCATCAATATACCCAATGATCTTCTATACCTTTAATAATATACCCATATAAAGGTATATTGGTGGTAATAAACCCATCTAATACAAGGATAGAGAGGTAAATCACCATCAATATACCCAATGATCTTATATACCTTTAATAATATACCCATATAAAGGTATATTGGTGGTAATAAACCCATCTAATACCAGGATAGAAAGGTAAATCACCATCAATATACCCAATGATCATATATACCTTTAATAATATACCCATATAAAGGTATATTGGTGGTAATAAACCCATCTAATACAAGGATAGAGAGGTAAATCACCATCAATATACCCAATGATCTTATATACCTTTAATAATATACCCATATAAAGGTATATTGGTGGTAATAAACCCATCTAATACAAGGATAGCAAGGTAAATCACCATCAATATACCAAATGATCTTATATACCTTTAATAATATACCCATATAAAGGTATATTGGTGGTAATAAACCCATCTAATACAAGGATAGCAAGGTAAATCACCATCAATATACCCAATGATCTTATATACCTTTAATAATATACCCATATAAAGGTATATTGGTGGTAATAAACCCATCTAATACAAGGATAGCAAGGTAAATCACCATCAATATACCAATGATCTTATATACCTTTAATAATATACCCATATAAAGGTATATTGGGTGTAATAAACCCATCTAATACAAGGATAGCAAGGTAAATCACCATCAATATACCCAATGATCTTATATACCTTTAATAATATACCCATATAAAGGTATATTGGGTGTAATAAACCCATCTAATACAAGGATAGCAAGGTAAATCACCATCAATATACCCAATGATCTTATATACGGTACGGTACAGAAAATAGTCAATTGAATTTATATGTAAAGAAATTATATAATTACGGTACTATATACAGAAGACAGGTAGCTAGATAGGTACCGGTATGTTGAAAGGAATGTCAGGTGGCATTTTATAAATAGTTTTAGCTCTCTCTCTTTGGTGGAATGTGTTGATGTTTCCTTTCTTAAGCATGGTATTCACGACACCCACTCTTACACTAGCACACACACACACATGCACTAGTTCTCTCTCTCTCGGTCACACACACGCACAACAAACATTTATATACACACACACACACATGCACTAGTTCTCTCTCTCGGTCGCACACACACGCACACAAAACATTTATACACACACACATGGCTGAGATAGTTGTAAGCCTTATTATAATGGCTAGAGGTCCTTCCTAAGCTGAATATCATCGTCCAATAGGTGCCAGCATATGATGCAGAGGACGCCCCTGGTACTGAATGGATAAAACACGTATCATGTGGATCATGTTCGCTTTATCTGAACACTAATTTTTGCAGTGTAAGATTGCCTGTAATTGATCGTCTAACACACGAAATAAGCATTTGTGAAATCATATTTAAATATTCAATAACCCTAGAAGTACTCAAATTTATATACCGGTATTCAATAAACGTTCAAATATTCAAATATCCGATAGGCCTATTCAAATTTCCAGTACCATAACCGTTCATATAATCAAGTACCGGTAATCAGAAACAGTTTAACAGATTCAAATGCTCAGTAGTAAATAGTTCAATATTAACATCCAAATGTCTAATAGGGAACCGTTTAAATCTTCACTTGTTCAGTAGGAAACGGTTCAGATATTCAAATATCCAATAACAGTTCAAATCTTCAAAATACCCAATAACAGTTCAAATCTTCAAAATACCCAATAACAGTTCAATTATTCAACGGTATGGTATATACGGTAACAATTCAAATGTTCAAATATCCAATAAAATATTCAAGTATCGAGTAACAGTTAACATACTCAAATATCACATAACATTTCAAATACTCTAATATCTAGCAACAGTTCAAATATTCAAATTCAAATGTTGAGAACCTAACAGTGTAAGTCCCGGTATTCAAATAGCCTATCCAGTAACAGTTCAAATATTCAAATTCAAATGTCCAGTAACCGTCACTAACCGCCAGTAACGGTCAGCGGAAAAAAAGAGAAGAATGCCGATTCATTTGTCCAAATATGGTGGGACCAATGAGAGAGAGAGAGAGAGAGAGAGAGAGAGAGAGAGAGAGAGAGAGAGAGAGAGAGAGAGAGAGAGAGAGAGAGAGAGAGAGAGAGAGAGAGAGAGAGAGAGAGAGAGAGAGTTGAGAGAGAGAGAGAGAGAGAGCGTGGTGTGTGTGTGTGTGTGCGTGTATTAGTCATGTGTGTGTGCGTGTATTAGTCATGTGTGTGTTTGTCATGTGTGTGTGTTAGGCATGTGTGTCTGTTAGATAACAAACAACAATAAAAACAACACCTTTATCAACCCCACACCAATAAATGTCACCAAGAATGTTAAGGTGACCCTACTACCTATTCCGAGGGTGGTCTTTTAACCCTCCCCTTGTTTCGACCCATAAGGGACGTTTTGCCTTATTACTTGGAGATTATGAGACGTTTACCCCCCTCCCCCCACACACAGGGCTCTTACAACTCTCTCTCTCTCTCTCGCAATGTATAACTTTAATAAAATATAGAAATAATACAATTGAAAATGTAACTAAACAGATAATATGGATGTTCAACAGTGGAACTATGTACAACCTTTTAAAAGAATGTAAAATTATAAAACATATAATTTGATGTGTAGCTATGCTCTTCAACTAAACACATGTACATTCTAGTGGTGCCTTACAGGCCACCCTGGGTCAGCGAACCTACGCTCCCTAACCATACTGCTGTATTGTCCTCAATATTCTCGGCTAATGGCTTGATGTACAAGTACCTCCGGATATGCGACATATCCCTCCCGGAGGACTACTTGCACCTTCCCTCCGAATATTATTTTATGGAAATAAAATAATATGAATCTGAATCTGAATCTGTATGGCTGTATGTTTTGGGTGCTGGGGTCTGGTGACTGGGTCACGACGGTTAGGGTCCCTCTAGGATGTTTAAGGAGGGATTAACACGGTCGGAGCTCAGTTGGGGGTCTTGTGGGACAGCATGCGTGTTTAAAAAACAAAACACAATCTGATGAAGGTCTATAACGGGGACTCATGTATTTTAGATATGTCTTCATTATAATACTGTATATACTAAACTTAGGTAGTGTTAAAATTAATCTTCAATATCAATGTATTACTCATCTAACTATATATGTAATGACATAGTTTAAGCCAGAAATAGGGTGAAGATTGCGTATGCACCTTCGCCCTTTTGAGATAATGTAACTATGATACTTGTGTAACATTTGTACTTTTCTCAATAAAACAATCAAATCAAATCAAATCAAATCAAATCTCTCTCTCTCTCTTTCTCTTATAGTCTTTACCTATCTATCCATTTATGTCTATGTATCTTCCTCTCTCTCTCTATATATATAACTATCTATTCATCTATCTCTCTCTACCTATCTATCTATCTATTTGTCTATCTAATATCTATCTTCCTCTATATAACTATCTAGGCTATTCATTTCTCTCTCTCTCTCTCTCTCTACCTGGTAACTTTCTCGACCTAGACTGTCGACCTTGTGTCCACTCACCTCTGACCCAGAGAGAGAGAGAGAGAGAGAGAGAGAGAGAGAAAGAGAGAGAGAAAGAGAAAGAGAGAGAGAGAGTGTGTGTCCTACATATGAACATAACCCATACTGAATTTACACGTGTAGTTATATTGTGTGTCTGTGTGTGTATAGCAAAACACACACACACACACACATCCAGAGAGAGAGATTGTGGGTCAGGTACCCGGTACCGGTAACTAGGCAACCGTTCTTCCACCAACTCTCTCTCTCTCTCTCTCTCTCTCTGCCAAGATACACATGCATGAAAGAAACAAACGCACGCACACAATATATATATATATATATATATATATATATATATATATATATATATATATATATATATACAGTATATATATATATGATTACATTTGCAAGTATGGAAACATTTAATTGCTGTGCCATATGAAGCCATCTAAGACCTGGAAAAGACTACCAGTCCTTTTCTCTTCTTATGTGTATGAAGGAGACAAAGGGCAAAGCTACCTGTAACAAGCCTCCCCCCCCCCCAGGTTGAAAGAGTGGTAGAGAGCCAAAATCAAGGTTAATTAAAGGTAATTTAGGTGTGTGGGAAGGAAAGGTGGTTTGCTTGTTAAGTACCTATACCGGTAGTGCAATGAATAGGAAAGAGGAAGGTGTTTGTGAGAGTTAGCTGGCTTACTGTCTGTGTAGGTGAGGCACAACAGAAACAGTGAGGGAGGCCAGACAAATGAAACAGGAGATCCAGTTGGCTAACTTCTTATCATGTGTGGCCTGCCCTGGGTACGGTACTGCTCGATTGGTGCCTAGTCTCCCCAACTAGGGTATAGGCCACCGTATAGGGTATAGGGTATCCGTAGATGAGACCATCCTGGTGGACAGTAATAAACACTGATCCATTAAGGGGAGATATCGAGAAAGGGGTCCAGAAAAAAATCCCTCAAGTGGAGATCTCCCCTTAAAATGAATGAGGGAAGGAAAACAACGGATATTAGGTTAACATGATTTTTTTTTTTTTGGCCATTTTATCACTCCCAAAAGACATACTGTAATTGCAACTAAAAACCATTACCCCCCCCCCCCCCCCCCCCGGAGGCATACAGTTGCCATCAGTTTTATCTATTTTAATATTTAAGTGCATTTAGGAAACCCTCTAAAAATAATTTAGGAAACCCTCTAAAAATAGTTTTCTTTAAACCACCCTTGACAGAAAACTGAAGAGGCTTGGTGGGGGTAACTAAAGTAACATTGGCATCTGGGGGCATTTCAAGGTTTAAAATAGGCTACAAACCACGCAAATCGCGTTTCTAGGCTTTATTTATTGTATTTGTAAAGATAACGTAATGGTATATAGTTCAAATGAGCTTCCAAAGTGATAAAATGGTGTATATATATTTTTTTTTTTTTTTGCATTCCTTTTCATATCATTCAAGTTTTCAAACAAAATGCCTCCGGTTTGACACCTGTTCCAGAAGTAGCTTAAGGGGAGATTTCCACTTGAGATATTTTTTTCTGAACGCCTTTCTCCCTCATGGTTAGCCCCATTGCTTTTGATATTTTAAGACGTTCGCCCCATTAGTTTGGCGATTATAAGAACCTTCACCCCATTTCTGTCAATTTGAAGACCTTTCGTGCCATTTAGGTGTCGATTTTTTCCTGGCGAGCAATAGCGAGCCTGTAATTTAGGAGTAAGCGGCCTTCGGCCGGGACATTTTTCTACCGAAAAATGTACAAATTTATCTTGTAAGGGGGTCTAGGGGATGTAATTTTAAGTTTGATGGAGGTCTAGAGAACACACTAAACACCTCCCCTTAATAAGATTGTTTTTGAAAGTAATTAAGCCCACCTTGCTTGCCTCAGCCACTCCGGGCGAGGGCTGTGGTAGTTGTAGTGGTGGTAGCGGCTGTGGTAGTAGTTGTGGTAGTAGTTGTGGTAGTTGCGGTGGAGATGGCCGACCCAGTAACTTCCTTAGACTAGACTCCACTATGCCCGCCGTTAAACTCATATACTCCGCTGCACGTAGACGCCACACGCGATAAAGTCCTGGAGTGGTGCAGTTTGGCCCACATGCACTCGAATTCCCGACGCACTCAAGATGGCGGTGTTTCTGTGTCTTCTTTACCGACGCACTCTTCTAATTTCGAGGCTTTTTGGATATTTCGAGTGTGCGTTTCAGCAGTTGACTCAAATGGCGGTCACAATTTCGAGTGCGCGTTTCAGCAGTTGACTCAAATGGCGTTCACAATTTGTACACTGGTGGATTTGTGTGTGGAGATTGAGAAGGGTGATTTATGTGTGCACTCAATGGAGATCGCACTCAAAAAAATTGTGTGCGTTTTCGGTTTCTTTTCACCGTTGCACTCAAACCAGTTCTTTCTTTTTGCGTGTTATTAATTTCTGCTTTCAATCTTTCTTTCCTTTCAATTTTAAAGATTTGTACTTATGTGCTTTCACTCAAATATGTATAGTTTGGTATGCGTTTATGTTTTCAATTATTTCTTTCTTCTCCTTTCTTTTCAATTTTATTGACTTGCACACGTTCCTTTACTAAAATATAAATACGGTCATTATAAATACGGTCAATACATAATTATACGGTAAATGTGAATACGGATGTTTATATGGTAATTATGAATAAGGTAAATACAGATACGGTTAATTGTTATACGGTAAATGTGAATACGGTCATTATTAGTAAGGTAAATATATATATATATATACGGTTAATATGAATACGGTTAATACGTACCGTATACGGTATTTATGATCAAGGTCAATATATACCGGGTATATCGTTAATAATTATGCATACGGTAAATTTGTATACGGTAAATGTGAATACGATAATTATGAATCTATCTATCTATCTATCTATCTATTGCCTGACGCCGTGATCCCCGAAGGGAATAAAGTTAATACATAACAGTTCAGGGGAGATTTCCACTTGAGGGATTTTTTTCTTTACCCCTTTCTCCCTCATATTTAGCCCCATTGCATTAGATATTTTAAGACGTTTGCCCCATTAGTTTGGCGATTTTAAGAACTTTCGCCCCATTTATGTCACTTGTAAGAGCTTTCGCGCTATTTAGGTGTCGATGTTTTCCTGGCGAGCGATAGCGAGCCTGTAATTTAAGAGGAACCGAAAAATGTACAAATTTATCTTGAAAGGGGGTCAAAGGGGTGTCCTTTCCATCTTGATGGAAGTCTAGGAAACGCACTAAAAACCTCCCCTTAATATGAATACGATAAATATATATGCGTCAATATCTATCTATATATCTATTGCCGGACGCCGTGATCCCGGAAGGGGTGACCACGAACGAAACGCCCCCATGCACTTCTGTCCCCAATCAGTCGACGCCCCTCCTCCCATCACTCAAAAAAAAAAAAAAAAAAAACTCTTCCCATCACTCACCCAAAACCAAAAAATTAAAATAAATAAATAAATAAAAAACGTAAGGACAGTCGAGACATGACTTATTAGCGCGACTGTACACATTATAAAGATGGTTTCCGGCTTCGGTCCTTTCGCTGCCGGGTCAGGGTCATATCACCCCACCCCCGCCTTTCTCCCTCGTGTTTAGCACCACCACCACCACCACCACCACCCACGGATATTTAAGGGGAGATATCCACTTGAGGGATTTTTTTCTGGACCCCTTTCTCCCTCATGTTTAGCCCCATTGCTTGTGAGATTTTAAGACGTTCGCCCTAGTAGTTTGGACATTTAAGACATTTTGCCCCATTTCTGTCAATTTTAAGACCTTTCGTGCCATTAAGGTGTCGATTTTTTCCTGGCGAGCGATAGCGAGCCTGTAATTTAAGAGCAACCGGCCTCTGGCCGGGAAAAATGTACAAATTTATCTTGAAAGGTGGTCTAGGGGGTGTAATTTTAAGCTTGATGAAAACGTAAGGAACAAACTAAATACCTCCCCATAAGGGGGGGGGGGGGGTCGTTTTTATGGTCCCCTTTTCCCTCGTGTTTAT
This sequence comes from Paralithodes platypus, assembly GCA_032716605.1. Lineage (NCBI taxonomy): Eukaryota > Metazoa > Arthropoda > Malacostraca > Decapoda > Lithodidae > Paralithodes > Paralithodes platypus. Next base: position 32,697,003 of record CM064481.1, read on the forward strand.
CCCCATTAATTTTGAGATTTAAAGACGTTCGGCCCGTTAGTTTGGCGATTTTAACACCTTTCGCCCCATTTCGTTGTCAATTTTAAGACCTTTCCCGCCTTTCTCCCTCGTGTTTAGCCCCACCACCACCATTTATCCTCCTTTCTCCCTCACGCTTAGTCCCATTCGTTTTGACATTTTAAGACGTTCGGCCCATTAGTTTAGCGATTCTAACACCTTTAGCCCCGTTTCGTTGTTAATTTTAAGACCTTTCGTGCCATTAAGGTGTCGATTTTTTCCTGGCGAGCGATAGTAAGCCTGTAATTTATGAGCAACCGCATTTTTCTATCGAAAAATGTACAAATTTAGCTTGAAGTGGGGTCTAGGGGGTTATTTTTTGTTTATTTTAAGCTTGGTGGAGGTTTACCGGGGAAACTAAATTATAAATACTAAAAAAAACCAATTCTTCCACTACCCCCTTAATACCGAGAGAGGAACATGACTTATTAGCGCCACTGTACATATTATAAAGACGGTTTCCGGTCCTTTCGCTGCCGGGTCAGGGTCATATCACCCCACCCCAGCCTTTCTCCCTCATGTTTAGCCCCACCCCCACCACCCACGGATATTACGGGGGGGGGGGGGGGGTAGTGTTTCTTGACCCCCTTTTCCCTCGTGTTTAGCCCCATTAATTTTGAGATTTAAAGACGTTCGGCCCATTAGTTTGGGGCGATTTTAACACCTTTCGCCCCATTTCGTTGTCAATTTTAAGACCTTTCCCGCCTTTCTCCTTCGTGTTTAGCCCCACCACGACCACCCACGGATATTAAAAGGGTCGTTTTATCTGGACCACCTTTCTTTCTCGTGTTTAGCCCCATTCGTTTTGAGATTATAAGACGTTCGCCCATTAGTTTAGCGATTTAAAGACCTTTTGCCTCATTTCGTTGTAAATTTTAAGACCTTTCGTGCCATTTAGGTGTCGATTGTTTCCTGGCGAGCGATAGCGAGCCTGTAATTCAAAGAGGAACCGGCCTTCGGCCGGAACATTTTCCTACCGAAAAATTTACAAATTTAGGTCTAGGGGGGGGGGGGGATTAAAGCTTGATGGAGGTCTAGCAAGGAAAAAAAAAAAAATCCACTAATACAGAGCGAGACGAACACAAGATCACGGAGCCGAACATGACTTATTAGCGCCACTGTACTGTAGGCCTACATGTTATAACATCATTTCCGCCTTCGATCCTTTCGTTGCTAGGTCATGGTCAACTTCACACCACACACACACACACACACACGGATGTCGGGGGAAGGGTTATGTTTCATCCGCCTTCCTCATGCCTTTTTAATCCGAGTTTCCTTCCTAGAACTCCATCGAGGTTATATACCAGGGATCTGCCTTGTGTGGGCCAATCGGCTTTCTGCAGACTCCCATTTTCTTATGTTCTTATATCAAATTAAATAATAATAATAATAGGTTGATGGGTTGGGTGTGAGGGGGATCTACTAGGTGTGGGCCAATCGGCGCTCAGCAGACCCCCGTAATCTTGTGTTAATCCCCGACCATTTTGGTGGGGGCAGTACTCAAGGTATTAGTGAGTTGGGCCTATAATTGGGGTTGGGTGTGACAGGGATCTGCCTTGTATGGGCCGATCGGCTTATAAATAGATAAAATAAATCTTCGTCCCTCGCTCTCCCCAAGAACCGCCTTCCAGATTATAATTATTGCATATTTTGGCAGAACATTCCTCCTAAATTGCAGGCTGGCTATCGCTCGCCACGAAATAATCAACTATCAAATTACTTGGGCACGAATGGTCCTAATGGGGCGAAAGTCTTTAAATCTCAAAGCTAATGGGGCTAAACATGAGGGAGGAGGAGACCAGAAGAGAAATATCCCTTCCGTGAGAAAAAATAAATTCTCCCTTTCGAAGCCCGTTTCCGCCTTAGGTCCTTTCGCTGCCAGGTTAAGGTCACTTCACACTGGGAGGGGAGGAGGGAGGGGAGGTAAAAAGGTACGAACAGGGGTATTCACGGGCAGAGGTTGATTATTATTATTATTAGTAGTAGTATTATTATTATAGTTTTTGACACCAACCAACTTCACATCTAAACTCAAGTAATGAAATCAACAACTACATGTGGCACTCCGAGGACTCGAACCCAGGATACTCACATCGAAATTCCGCGCACTATGCATTACGAAGAAGTAGAAAGTGTATTATTATTATTATTTATAGTAGTAGTAGTAGTAGTAGTAGTAGTGGTAGTAGTATTGATAGCCTATATTGTATACCGGTACAGTCGCGCTAATAAGTCATGTCTCGGCACCAAGTATGTTTGGATCAATCATTGGTATCAGCAATATCTAAGCTTCATTTCTTGATATCGAGTGAAATATACCAACATGATCCTACCCACCCTATTCAACATCTGACAGACATTAATACAGCACAGAGCGAGCCAAACGTAATGACAGCTGGGACATGACTTATTAGCACTACACTTACCCACCCTATTCAACATCTGACAGACATTAATACAGCATAGAGCGAGCCAAACGTAATGACAGCTGGGACATGACTTATTAGCACTACACTTACCCAACCTATTCAACATCTGACAGACATTAATACAGCACAGAGCGAGCCAAACGTAATGACAGCTGGGACATGACTTATTAGCGCTACACTTACCCACCCTCTTCAACATCTGACAGACATTAATACAGCACAGAGCGAGCCAAACGTAATGACAGCTGGGACATGACTTATTAGCGCGACCGTACAGTAAAGGTGAAATTAACATTTAAACAACATAAGATCGTTTCCACCTTCGGTCCTTTCGCTACCAGGTCAAGGTCTCACACCCCCGCCTACAGATATTACAAGGGCTTCAGGGGAGATGGGTCGTTTTTATGGTTCCCCTTCTCCCTCGTGTTTAGCCCCATTAGTTTTGAGATGTTAAGACGTTCGGCCCCATTAGTTTGGCGATTTCAAGACCTTTCGCCCCATTACTGTCAATATTAAGACCTTTCGTATAATTTAGTTGTCAACTATTTTCCTGGAGAGTGATAGCTAGCCTGTAATACGCCGGGACATTTCTCTAGGCTATCGAAAAATGTACAAACATATCTTGAAGGGGGATCATAGGGATTGTACCGTATTTTAAAGCTTGATGGAGGTCTAGGAAAAAAAAAAAAAAAAAAAAAAAAAAACGTACTTATTACCGAAACTACCATTAATTATTTCTCCATATTTGAAGGCTATTATAGAATAAGGATGTTGCAAAGATCATATTAAAATGTGTTTCAACCTCCGGAGATACATTGTATGTGCACTATAATATTATAAAGGACTGTACACACAGAAAACTCTCCCTATTGACGGCAGTGAAACTTTTATTAAGACCCTTACTGTTCAAATAGATGCTGATTTCAATCATTCATGGGGGGGGGGGGAGAGGGACAAAGCCCCCCTCAACCCAAACAAACTTGTATATTTACTCTGAAAATGACTTCCATCTGAGTGTCTTAAAGGTGGGGGCTCATGGGTTGAGATAAACATGGAATGATAATCGCCAAGCTGTACATAATTATCTTGCAAAATGCAATGGCACTGAAATAATTATTAACAATGGTATAAAGGATTTTGTGGATCGTCTATACCGGGCCTATGACGTCACAAGAGTGTAAGTCCACCATCCAGTCCAGGATGATGATACTGGTGTGACGTCACTATGACGTCACAGGCCCGGTATAGACGATCCGCAAAATCCTTTATACCTTTGTTAATAATTATTTCAGTAACATTGCATTTTACAGGATAATTATATGCAGGTTGGTGATTATTGTTCCATGTTTACCTCAACCCATGCGCCCCCACCTTTAAGATCGTTGGATAATGGGAGAAATATCATTTGCCGGGGATTGCAACTAATTTCAACTACTGTACTGTATAGCCTACTAAGCCTAATGATGAAAACTACCTAAAACCAAAAATAAAAACCATGGGAAAATTAGTGGTAGTTTCTGTGGGCTAAACATGAGGGAGAAACGGGTCCAGAATAAACCGAAACCTTCCCTTTTTAGGAGGAAACAGCCTTCGGAGGTGAAATTTTTCTACCGAAAAATGTACACATTGATCTCGAAGATGGGTCTCTGGGATTTTATTTAATAATATATGTAATATTGTTTTGTTTTTAAAATGGAACAACACTGGTACAATAACAATACCAATAACTGAATTACCGGTACACAATATTAATTTTACCGGTATATTACATCATTATAATTTGTATTTTCTAGTTTACCCTGTTACGTATGTTTACAGACTAATAACGCACATTACAAAGCCACTCCAACAGCTTCCTCTCTCCAACACCCCTTCTCCGCTCTCTACACTAGGCTATACAGACTAATAACACACATAACAAAGCCACTCCAACACCCCTTCTCCGCTCTCTACACTACACTATACAGACTAATAACGCACATAACAAAGCCTCTCCAACAGCTTCCTCTCTCCACCACCCCTTCTCCGCTCTCTACACTACACTATACAGACTAATAACGCACATAACAAAGCCACTCCAACAGCTTCCTCTCTCCACCACCCCTTCTCCGCTCTCTACACTATAGACTAATAACACACATAACAAAGCCACTCCAACAGCTTCCTCTCTCCAACACCCCTTCTCCGCTCTCTACACTAGGCTATACAGACTAATAACACACATAACAAAGCCACTCCAACAGCTTCCTCTCTCCAACACCCCTTCTCCGCTCTCTACACTATAGACTAATAACACACATAACAAAGCCACTCCAACAGCTTCCGCTCTCCAACACCCCTTCTCCGCTCTCTACACTAGACTAATAACACACATAACAAAGCCACTCCAACAGCTTCCGCTCTCCAACACCCCTTCTCCGCTCTCTACACTAGACTAATAACACACATAACAAAGCCACTCCAACAGCTTCCTCTCTCCAACACCCCTTCTCCGCTCTCTACACTAGGCTCGCTCTCTACACTACTAATAACACACATAACAAAGCCACTCCAACAGCTTCCTCTCTCCAACACCCCTTCTCCGCTCTCTACACTAGGCTACACAGACTAATAACACACATAAAGCCACTCCAACAGCTTCCGCTCTCTCCGACACACCCCTTCTCCCCTCTCTACACTTTTCAGAAAAATAGGGTTAATATTGTTTCACCAACCAACTTCACCTCTAAACTCAATGAATGAAATCAACAAATACATGTGGCTCGAACAATACAAGGACTCGAACACTCACACCGTACCGGTAGTTCAAATAGTCTTTGGAAGTGATAACATGGCCAAAACAATGCTATCCCATGTAAAAACAATTGTGTATTCCTTTTCATATTAATATCCACAGTTAACTCAAAGACAACTGCAGAGGTTGAAGTAACTAAACTAAAGGTTTCTAAATACCCCTGATGGTAACAAAGGCTTTAAAGTATCCCCAATAGGCTCAACACAACTAACTCAAAGACAACTGCAGAGGTTGAAGTAACTAAACTAAAGGTTTATAAATACCCCTGATGGTAACAAAGGCCTTAAAATATCCCCAATAGGCTCAACACAGCTAACTCAAAGACAACTGCAGAGGTTGAAGTAACTAAACTAAAGGTTTATAAATACCCCTGATGGTAACAAAGGCTTTAAAGTATGGTATCCCCAATAGGCTCAAAATCGCGTCTTATGTCGTAGAGGGTTAATTTTAGCTTAGTATTTATTTTGGCACATGCGAAGATGAAATTGCGGTTTATAGTTCAAATTACGTCTTTGTAAGTGATAACAATGCTATTCCATGGTAATTTACCTGTATTCCTTTTCATATTAATTTTAATTTAGTAGGCCCTATCTATTTTGGCACATGCGAAGATCAAATTGAGGTATAGGCCTATAGTTCAAATTGTGTCTTTAGGAAATACAGACTAAACACACATAACAAAGCCACTCCAACAGCTTCCTCTCTCTCCAACACCCCTTCTCCCCTCTCTACACGCTTCAGAAAAATAGGAAAAGTAGAATGTAAATACGAGGTGCCGTTGTAAAGGCCTCAATACTTCATCTGATCTGATCTGATCTGAGTAATACAATGGCCAAAACAATGCCATTTCTTGTATTCCTTCAATTCTTCCCAACAAATCGCTCCGGCAAATAAATAATTGTATCTGGTATTTCTGCGATGTCTACAGCTCCAACTTCCTTATAGCATGACACTCGTACAACATCGTCTAATGGAAGCCAGATTAGGCCTATACAGGAAAATTATGGAGAATCTAATGTATTTATTTCACTCCGAACACCAAACACCTCCCAATGAAATTAATGAAAACCTGTGATCCTCCCGGGATTCGAACCTGGGTTATCACGTGCAGATCTCCACCACTCTAACCATGACACCATCAAGACAGATGTTAAGGGGGTGGTAGTCGCTTTTTCTGGACTCCCTTCTCCCTCTTGTTTAACATATTAGGCTAGTTTTGATATGTTAAGACGTTCGGCCCATTAATTTGGCGATTTTCACACCTTTCGCCCCATTTCGTTGTCAATTTTAAGACCTTTCGTGCCATTTAGGTGTCGATTTTTGACTGGCGAGCGTCAGCGAGCCTGTACTTTTATGAGGAACCGGCCTTTGGCCGGCAAATGTTTCTACCGAAAAATGTACAAATTTATCTTGAAGGGTGGTCTAGGTGTTTTTCTAAGCTTGATGGAGGTCTGGCGAGGACAATAAACAAATAAAGTCAATTGTCAACCGGAAATAAAATCACTCCAGTAATTCAGTTGCCGAGGAACTAAATTTTCCGCCCGGAGGAAAAAAAAAAACAAAAAAAAAAAAACACACGCACACACATCTCTAGTACCCTTGAATAGAGAAACGAAAAACACACGGGGGTCATCTCATTTCTAGCGCAAGGCTTTATATTTATAGAGCATTTTCTACTATAACCGGGGCGGAGGAGTCCATAGCATCACCGTAGCACTCGTTTATCATACGGGAAAGCGCGGGGGATGTTGAGAATCGCAGGGAAATTGAGGTAATGGGGGCAGAGGAGGGAGGAAATCCAAGAGAGCGAGCGGCCGAGTACCTTCCCCCACCGTGGCTATGTGTGAACTGAAGCAGAGTTACCAACACACACGGCAGGCTGCAGCGACCCTCAGGTGTTACCAGATGTTGCTAGATTCATTATCGGTAAATTTCGCTAGAATACATTAATAAAACAAGGGTACAGTCGCGCTAATACGTCATGGCTCGGCACCAAGTATGTTTTGATCAATAATTGGTATCAGCAATATCTAAGCTTCATTTCTTCATATCGAGTGAGATATACAAACATGTTCCTACACTTACCCACCCTATTCAACATCTGACAGACGTTAATACAGCACAGAGCAAGCCTAACATAATGACATCTGGGACATGACTTATTACCGCGACTGTACACAAAATATAATTGAGTATAAAGAGCTCTAAAAAGGGGTACATACAATAGCATAGGAAATAAACAGGTAATTTCTATAACATTGGCTACATTGAACAGTATAAACAGGTAATTTCTATAACATTGGCTACATTGAACAGTATAAACAGGTAAATACAATCAAATTGGGTATATTGAGAGGTATAACAAAGGTAATAGGGGAGGTGTGGTGGAGTGGTCATGCCACTGGATTGGTAATCCAATGGACCCGGGTTCAAATCCCGATATGTCAATGGGAAGATATTATTGGGATTGAATTTGTGCTGTACCTAGTATCAGTGCATTACCACAAAGCCCACCGAAATGCCAAAAAAATACCCTCATTGTTCCCTGATTAAATAACACTGTATGAATATTCCCATATTCAAAATATGTTACAGGGGGACAATGCCTAGTGAGTTCACTGCTCAATAGGTGGCGTTGTGAGAGTGAGGGTCTGAGTCTGGAGGGTGAGACGGTGAAGCACTTGAGCGAAGCAACCAGCCGCTTCAGAGATGGAGCTGCTTCGAGCCATGATGGATGCTTCACGTGTCTCACTCCCCAGACTGGAACAAGACCTCACGGGCTTCACCGTGTTGAGCGGTGGAATGTACAGGCTCTCAGCCTATGCCCGAGAGGGAGTAGTTGGAATATAGAAAAAATAAAAAATAAAAAAAATAAACTATAAAATTGGTGGTACGGTCGCACTAATAAAGTCATGTCCCAGCTGCCATTACGTTTGGCTGATCTGCGCTGTATTAATGTCTGTCAGATGTTGAATAGGGTGGGTAAGTGTAGGAACATGTTTGTATATCTCACTGGATATGAAGAAATGAAGCTTAGATATTGCTGATACCAATTATTATTGATCAAAACATACTTGGTGCCGAGACATCACTTATTAGCGCGCCTGTACTGAATAGGGTACATTTTGAAACATCGTTCTTAACACCGATAACACTCCAAATGCAAATAATGAGAGCATGTGATTCTCCCAGGATTCGAACGATCTTTGAAGCGTTTAATTTTGAATGGATAGAAAAATAAACAAACTTCTTCATATATATATATATATATATATATATATATATATATATATATTAAGGAGAGATCTCCACTTGAGAGATTTTTTCTTGACCCCTTTCTCCCGCATGTTTAGCCCCATTGCTTTTGATATTATAAAACGTTTGCCCCATTAGTTTAGCGATTTTAAGAACTTTCACCCCATATTAAGACCTTTCGTGCCATTCAGGTGTCAATTTTATCCTGGCGAGCGATAGCGAGCCTGTAATTTAATTCGGCCGGGAAATTTTTCTACCGAAAAATGTACAAATATATCTTGAAAGGGACTCAAGGGGGTGTAATTTTAAGGTTGCTGGAGGTCTAGGGAACAAACTAAATACCTCCCCTTAAGTGATCAAGTGCACTGTACATAATGAAGGTATAAAAATGGCAAGGACAATCAACTTGGGTATATTGATCGTCTTATCTTTGATGTGGACATATCCCTACCCATATAGCTTTAAGGGGAGGTATTTAGTTTGTTCCCTAGACCTCCATCAAGCTTAAAATTACACCCCCTTCAGTCCCTTTCAAGATAAATTTGTACATTTTTCGGTAGAAAATGTCGCGGCCGAAGGCCGATTCCTCTTAAATTACAGGCTCGCTATCGCTCGCCAGGATAAAATCGACACCTGAATTGCACGAAAGGTCTTAATATGGGGTGAAAGTTCTTAAAATCGCTAAACTAATGGGGCAAACGTTTTATAATATCAAAAGCAATGGGGCTAAACATGAGGGAGAAAGGGGTCAAGAAAACAATCCCTCAAGTAGAGATCTCCCCTTCAAGGGTAAATTACTATGGACACTTAAATCACCCATTTCATACCCCTATTCATCTACCTATCTATCTATATATCTAATCATTCAATCATTCAATATTTATCTATCTGTCCATCCATCAATCAATCTATATCAATGTATCAATCTATCCCGTTACAGTGGTGCCATGTACATTTAGCGATGGGGTGCTGCTGCGAGAATTGGCAACGCTGTACAGGGGGTCTCCGCACCTCTTATAATATCACTAACATACCACTATATTCTGGGAGATGGTGGGGCGTTTTTCTGGTTCCCCTTCTCCCTCATGTTTAGCCTCATTGTTTTTTCAACTTGATGGAGGTCTCGGGTTAAGCCCCGATGCCTTTCCCTCCTACTGATGTTCTCTTACCACCACAACAAATATAAATACAAATAAATACAGTATATATATATATATATATATATATATACAGTATATTGTGGTTGTGAGTTTCGTACGAAGTTAATGAGAGAGAGAGAGAGAGAGAGAGAGAGAGAGAGAGAGAGAGAGAGAGAGAGAGAAGAGGAGGGAGGGAGGGAGGGAGGGCGGAAGGTGGAGGAGGAAGGAGGGAGGAAAGGCGGGAGGGAGGGGGAGGAGGAGTGAACTAAATATTGCCAACGCGGTGGTCAGTCAATTAATCCGTGACCTTCGCCATATCTCGCCAACCAAACCCCTCACCCCCCTACCTATCCCCCCTACGGCGCCTTACCACCCCAAGGACCACGTATGTCGCCTTATTTCGCGCCATAGCCCGCCAATTCACCGGTTATAAAAGAGTTCAGTTGGGTAAATTTCGGCAGGGCGTATTCCACCCGCTATGTTGCCAGATACCGCCTCCCGCCCTGCATAGTTTTCGCGCGCAATATTGAGAGCGTAAACTTAACCTCTTCACCACCATTACGTCATTTTCATCATATTCTGGTTGCTATCAGACGATTTTATTGTTTATATAGGGTTTACAAGAATTAAGTTTATAAAGGGTTTACAAGAATTAAGTTTATATAGGGTTTACAAGAATTAAGTTTATATAGGGTTTACAAGAATTAAGTTTATAAAGGGTTTACAAGAATTAAGTTTATAAAGGGTTTACAAGAATTAAGTTTATAAAGGGTTTACAAGAATTAAGTTTACATAGGGTTTACAAGAATTAAGTTTATAAAGGGTTTACAAGAATTAAGTTTATATAGGGTTTACAAGAATTAAGTTTATAAAGGGTTTACAAGAATTAAGTTTATAAAGGGTTTACAAGAATTAAGTTTATAAAGGGTTCACAAGAATTAAGTTTATAAAGGGTTCACAAGAATTAAGTTTATAAAGGGTTTACAAGAATTAAGTTTAAAGGGTTAAGAATTAATACATAGGGTTTACAAGCATTAAGTTTATAAAGGGTTTACAAGAATTAAGTTTATAAAGGGTTTACAAGAATTAAGTTTACATAGGGTTTACAAGAATTAAGTTTATAAAGGGTTTACAAGAATTAAGTTTATATAGGGTTTACAAGAATTAAGTTTATAAAGGGTTTACAAGAATTAAGTTTATATAGGGTTTACAAGAATTAAGTTTATAAAGGGTTTACAAGAATTAAGTTTACATAGGGTTTACAAGAATTAAGTTTACATAGGGTTTACAAGAATTAAGTTTATAAAGGGTTTACAAGCATTAACAGGCTGCTTACAAGAATGAACAGGCTTCGAACGATCTCACTTAACCCTTTCTTCATTCTTATACCGCACAAAATCGTCTAATGTTTGCCAGAATCAAAGGTAAAAAGGCGTCATGCTGCTCAAAGGGTTAAGGGGAGATTTCCACTTGAGGGACTTTTTTCTTGACCCCTTTCTCCCTCATGTTTAACTCCACTGCTATTGAGACATTAAGACGTTCGCCCCATTAGTTTGGCGATTTTAAGAACTTTCGCCCCATTTCTGTCAATTTTTAGACATTTCGTGCCATTTAGGTGTCGATTTTTTCCTGGCGAGCGAAAGCGAGCCTGTAATGTAAGAGGAAACGGCCTTCGGCCGTGACATTTTTCTACCGAAAAATGTACAAATTTATCTTGAAGGGGGTCAAGGGAGTGTAATATTTAAGCTTGATGGAGGAATAGGAAACAAACTAGAAACCTCCCCTTAAGATAAATCGACTAACAAAACTTTAAACAGGATGTGTGATTTTTGTTTTTGTTTTATTATTATTATTATTTTTTTTTTTTTGGCGGTACTATAAATAATGATATGAAAACAGAGAAATTAACCCACACACGCACACACACACATTGGGATTACACACCTACTAGAATCAAACACACACACGTCCACACACACACCTACACGTCCACACACAGCATTTCAAGTTTAACACGCGCCTGGTCTTGATTTGTTAAAACCTGCGCGCACATTCTTGGTTATTTTTAAGCCCATGACCTCCCCCCCCCCCCCCCCCAATCAATCAATCTCTCTCGCTCTCTCTCTCTCTCTCTCTCTCTCTTAAATGTTGTCTTCCCCTTCTCTCTTTCAGTCTTTCACCCCCTCTCTCTCTCTCTCTCTAAAGTGTTGTCTTCCCCTTCTCTCTCAGTCTTTCACCCTCTCTCTTTCAATTTTCTCTCTCTCTCTCTCTCTCTCTCTCTCTCTCTCTGTTAAATGTTGTCTTCCCCTTCTCTCTTTCAGTCTTTCTCCCTCTCTCTTTCAATTCTCTCTCTCTCTCTCTCTCAATTCTCTCTCTCTCTCAATTTTCAAGCTACACACAAATTGTTATGCAAGATTAACACATTGTCATTAATTTAAACACATATACAGTACAGTTTAGTTGAATACACACACACACACACACACACACACACACACACACACACACACACATATACGAAAATCAACCACATACACGATCTCTCTCTCTCTCTCTCTCTATCTATCTATCTATCTCGCTCTCACACACACATGCGATAAATGACACGTTTGCTCCTGATTCAGCACACACACACACACACACATGCAAGTTTAAACATACATACGTAAGCTATATACATGCGCACACACAGCACAGCAGGTCAAGATGGAAAGACACACACACACACACACACACACCCACACACACATGCAAGTTTAAACATACATACGTAAGCTACATACATGCGCACACACAGCACAGCAGGTCAAGATGGAAACACACACACACAAACACACATGCACACACACAACACACATACATAGTTACACACATACACAAACACACACACGCACATGTACGGAAATAAACATAAAAATATTACATATCTAGCAATGAGAGAGAGAGAGAGAGAGAGAGAGAGCACGAAGATCATGTAATATTAAAGATGAATAGATAAGAGAGAGAGAGAGAGAGAGACTGAGAGAAAACTAGGGAAACTGATCAATGTTAGAGAGAAATCAGGTCACTTACCTTCTATCTCTATCTCTCTCTCTCTCTCTCTCTATTTGCCTTCCCAATTATTTATAATTACCCGGTATCTATATTCTCTCTCTCTCACTCTCACTCTCATCATTTCATCTTCATCTATTAAATATTACATGATCTCCGCTCTCTCTCTCTCTCTCTCTCTCTCTCTCTCTCTCTCTCAGCGAGGACCGAGGACAGCCATGAACATAAATGTAGATCCGACAAGAACCAAAAATATTATTAAAGAGCGTTCCGTGAGTTCTAAAATAACAAATTTAAAGATTTTCTAAGCAAACGCTCGTAGCATACGCAATACATTTTCAGATTTAGAGGAGCTAGTGTTTACAGAAAATTATGATGTGATTGGCATAACAGAATCTTGGCTCAATACAGAAGATAGAGACTTTTTAGCAGAGTATTCACTTCCCGGTTATGTAATGTTTGAGAAAAGCCGAATAAATCGAAATGGAGGTGGCGTTTTACTTTATATCAAAGAAAGTCTTAACCCGACCCTCTTGTCAAAACCTCAAATTGTGAACGTCGACACATCTTTTGTGCTAATAAAGAATAATAAAGGTACCAAAATAATACTTGAATTAATATACAGACCTCCAGCTCAATCAGTGCAAACTGACCGAGAAATTTACGAACAAATTGCAGATGTAAGTAACTCACAAGATACCGTAATTTTTGGCGACTTTAATTTACCTGTGACCAAGTGGGGCGATACTCTTACTTCACATTCCGGACATGACTTGTATACGAACTTGCAAGAGAGTTCGCTTTATCAATTTGTTCGAACACCGACCGACCCGTGGTATTAACGTTCTTGACATTGTACTTGCAACAAAAGAAGAATTAATAGAGAATTTGAATGTTGGTGATGAATTCAGTAACAGCGACCATCGTACGATAACTTTCACTTTAAACTTTACTAGTAACGAACCAACTAGTAGCATCGAAAAAGTCCCTAATTTCAAGAAAGCAAACTTCCATAAACTTAGAGCTATGTTTAAAGAAACTGACTGGAGATTTTTAATTAACAATAACGACATAAATACATCTTGGAAGTTATTCGAAACCACTTACCTAAAAGCAGTGCAAGACTGCATACCATCGAAAATACGGCGTCCAGGCCATAATAATAAGCCCAAATGGTGGAATAAAGATATTTCAAACTGCCTGCTTGCTAAAAAATTTGCTAATGATAGATTACAATCCTCACAAAATGACGATGAACGGGTGAAATTTGTAGAGCTACGACGCAAAGCCAAAAAGTTAATTAAGCAAAGTAAAAAGACCTTAGAGTTACATATTGCGAATCAAAGTAAAACAAACCCGAAAGAATTCTATAGTTATATCAGAAAGAAAAAATAGTTACTTCAACTGTTGGACCGTTAGTCGATGAAAATGGAGAATACACCAAAGACGAAGTACAAATGAGTAATGCCCTCAATACCTTCTTTGCATCAGTTTTTACAACAGAAGACCTCAGTGATATCCCTACACCATCGCCAATTCAGATTGATAATTCAGATGTTCTAAGCAATATCACCGTTACAGAGAGAGAAGTATTGAATTGTTTAGATAAACTCAAGGTAAATAAAATGCCTGGACCGGATACAATCTCGCCTAGAGTTCTAAAGGAAGCTAAGGATGAGCTCTCCAAACCACTGACATTACTATTCAATAAATCCTTGCAGTCTGGAACTATGCCTGATCAGTGGAAGCTAGCCAACGTAACACCGATATTAAAAAAAGGCAGCAAATCCCTACCCAGTAACTATCGTCCAATTAGCTTAACCTCAGTTGTATGTAAAATGCTAGAAACGGTCATACGAGACAGACTCGTAAATCACTTAGAGGAAAATAACATACTTAAAGATACTCAACACGGCTTTCGTAAAAAACGTTCCTGTTTAACAAACCTCTTAGACTTCTTCCACGATATCCTCAACCTCTACGATGAGAGTAAAGCTGTAGATATTATATACCTTGATTTTCAAAAGGCCTTTGACAAAGTTCCACACAAACGTTTACTGCTAAAACTAAAAGCGCATGGAATACAAGACGGTGTGTTGAAATGGATAGAAATTGGCTCAGCGACAGAAAGCAAAGAGTAGTCATAAACGGTAAGGCATCTAAATGGACCAATGTAAGTAGCGGGGTACCCCAGGGATCGGTACTAGGACCAATTCTCTTTCTAATTTACATCAACGACATAGATGAGGGTCTCACCTGTACAATCTCAAAATTTGCTGACGATACAAAAATTGCAAATAGCGTACTCTCAAAAGAACAAGTTGACGATATGCAACACAATCTAGATAAATTGTCATGTTGGGCCCAAATTTGGCAAATGAGTTTCAATGCGGATAAATGTAAAGTACTACATATCGGATACCTAAACGAGAAAGCAAACTATTCGATGAATGGCACTCAGCTTAAGAATGTAAACAGAGAAACCGATCTGGGAGTAACAATATCGAGTAACCTAAAACCGAGTCAACAATGTTCAGAAGTTGTTAAGAAGGCAAACAAAATAATTGGCTTTATAGGCAGGTCATTTGAGCATAAATCCAAAGAAGTTATCCTAACCCTTTACAATTCCTTAGTCCGCCCTCTTCTGGAATACTGCGTTCAATCCTGGTGCCCTTATTACCAAAAAGATATAAACAAGCTAGAACGAGTTCAACGTAGAGTTACCAAAATTATACCTAGCCTAAAGAACAAACCATACGAAGAGCGTCTTAGAGAATTAAATCTATTTCCTTTAACCCAGCGCAGATTAAGAGGTGACTTAATTCAAGTGTTCAAAATCATCAAAGGCATCGACAATATGAACTGTAGTAAGTACTTCACTATCGACCAATCTAATTACACGCGGGGAAACGGTTGCAAAATTATTGGTAAATCTTTTAACCCACACGAATCTAAGAATTTCTTCTTCAATCGAGTTGTCAACTTGTGGAATGGGCTTCCCCGAAACGTTATAGACTGCATCACCGTTGATTCATTTAAACTCCGCCTAGACAAATATCTCGCATCAAACCCGCGACTGACTGCGTTTGTAAATGAATAACTTTATTTTATCCCCCCCTCAGTTACTAACCCATCTGTCCCCTACTAACTTCCTAATCCTGCCACGGATATTAGTTCCAGGGCAGTAATTCCCTTTCCAATGTTCCCTTACCCACTCTAAACCACTGTTTGGACACTTGATCCTCAGTGTTTTGGAGGACAAGCAACCTAGAAGGGTCACTAGATCTGTTGTTGCTTGATTTCCTTTGTACTCCTTTGTACTCTCTCTCTCTTTCTTATCTAATTATTTATATCATAGGATCTCTCTTACAATCTACCAATCTATCTTTATATAATTTTTCTTATCATTTCACACTATTTGTTTATATTGACATTGAATCTATACTCTCTCTCTCTCTCCCCCTACCTACCTACTTCCCTTCCTCCCTCCCTTACTTACACTTCCCTCTCCCCCTACCTACCTACTTCCTTCCTCCCTCCTTACTTACTACCTCTCTCTCTCTCCCCCTACCTACCTACTTCCCTTCCTCCCTCCCTTACTTACACTTACCCTGTACCTATACTCTCTCTCTCTCTCTCTCCCCCTACCTACCTACTTCCCTTCCTCCCTCCCTTACTTACACTTACCCTGTACCTATACTCTCTCTCTCTCTCTCCCCCTACCTACCTACTTCCCTTCCTCCCTCCCTTACTTACACTTACCCTGTACCTATACTCTCTCTCACACACTCTCTCTCTCTCTCTCTCCCTACCTACCTACTTCCCTTCCTCCCTCCCTTACTTACACTTACCCTGTACCTATACTCTCTCTCACACACTCTCTCTCTCTCACACACTCTCTCTCTCTCTCTGTCTCTCGCTCTGCCCGTATATATTTACAAAGCTCACTCCTTAAAATATCAAAGTGCATTGGGTATCTTTGTTGTTGTTGTTCCCCAAGCTGCCTGGCCGAACAGCCCCAAGGCCCCGAGCAATTCCAAGGCCATAACCGAGCGCCCCCACAGAACCCTCCCTGCCGACCACAAGAAAGCCTGGGTGACCGAAGCCACTCCATGGCGGGGGGCTGAGGAGGGTGCGGAAACGCCCGGGAAACCAAAGCCCCACCCAGGGCCATGTGCCCCTCAGCAATTATGAAGAGAAAGTTGAGGGGCAAAGGGAAAATGTGACGCTTTGGCTTCCAATCTACCAACCTCTGGGTTGGCAGATTGGGAGGTCAATCCACGGAAGAGACACCGTCACTTGAGATCTAGAAAATATATAAGTTAAAGGAACAGTCAGAGTAAGCTATGGGTATGGCAGAGATTGCTCAGCTCTCACTCTGATAGACCAGCCCATCACCACATGACTGGAACCCAATCCTCTCAGCATTAGCTAGGAAAGGCCCTAGAAGGCCGCCTTTGGCGGGGGGATAGCTCCCCTATTTCAACCCCTTTCGGGGTTGGGCACCCGCCAGATGGTAGTATAGATGGATATAGCTACAGGTAGATATGCAAACCCTACCAAGCTGTACACACCAGATTATCAGGGTAGGGGTGCAGATACTTTGTGGACCGAGTGTACCTGTGTAGTTAGTTTTTTTAGTTATGTAGAGCAGATTAACCAGACCACTGAGCTCCATACGGAACTCTCATAGGTCTGGTTTATATATTACCAGTATTCATAAGGATAAGGATAAATACTGTATACTGTACTATCGGGGGTATTAAGTGTTGTTGTTGTTGTTGTTCCCTAAGCTGCCTGGCCGAACAGCCCCGAGTCCCTGAGAAAGGCCATGGCCACGATCGGGCTTTCCCACAGAGCTCTCATTGAGTGTAGATTGTGTTGTTGGCGTAAGTGGTTGTGTGAAATGCAGTCTTCTATGATGTGTTTAATGGTATGGGGTGCTGTGTTACATCCCGGGCAGGCGTCGACAACGGAGTCATCCAGTCTCTTCTGATAGCTCAGGAGAGCTGGATGGTGTCCGCATCTCAGCCTGGCCAGGTGGACTCTGTCTTCGCGAGGAAGGGAGGATTCTTTGTTGTGCGTATAAGATGCTAGTCAAAAACGTAAACAAAGACAAAATATATAAAGAAAAAACACAATCGATATTAATCTATTACGGGGAGATTTCCACCTGGATATTTTTTTTTTCTGGACCCCTTTCTCCCTCATGTTTAGCCCCATTGCTTTTGAGATTTTAAGACGTTCGCCCCATTAGTTTGGGGATTTTAAGAACCCTCGCCCCATTTCTGTCAATTTTAAGACCATTCGTGCCATTTAGGTGTCGATTTTTTCCTAGCGAGCGATAGCGAGCCTGTAATTTAAGGGGCATCGGCCTTCGGCCGGGACATTTTTCTACCGAAAAATGTACAAATTTATCTTGAAAGGGGGTCTAGGGGGAGTAATTTTAAGTTTGATGGAAGTCTAGGGAATCAACTAAATACCTCCCCTTAAAATTACACACCCTAGTCCCCTTTTCAAGATAAATTTGTACATTTTTCGGTAGAAAAATTTCCAGGCCGGAGTCCGGTTTCTCTTAAATTACAGGCTCGCTATCGCTCGCCAGGAAAAAATCGACACCTAAATGGCACGAAAGATCTTAAAATTGACTGAAATAGGGCAAAATGTCTTAAAATGTCCAAACTACTAGGGCGAACGTCTTAAAATCTCATAAGCAATGGGGCTAAACATGAGGGAGAAAGGGGTCCAGAAAAAAAAATCCCTGAAGTGGAAATCTCCCCTTAAATTTGCAGATGACCTTAGTTTTTAACCCATAGATGAAGAGATATTGTATGCAGTTTCTGAAGTTCTTAAAATAATCAAACTAATGGGGGCAAACGTCTTAAAATCTCAATAGCAGTGGAGTTAAACATGAGGGAGAAAGGGGTCCAGAAAATAATCCCTCAAGTGGAAATCTCCCCTTAACTATAGGGAGCGCCAACCAACTTGACAATAATCTTGACCCCTGACCTCTCTGTAACTCAAAAGGGCCTAGAGCAAACTGGCTGTATAAATATCCACACCTATTTCCTGGTGGACTCTTCCCAAATGAGAGAAACGTCAGTCCGGTTGCTTAGGGATATATGGGGTAGATTATAAGGTAAAGAAAATCGTCTAATGGTGACCAGAACATGATGACAATTACGCATTGGGGTGAAGGGGTGAGATGGGTAATACAGGGTGTCCATAAAGTCTCTTTACAATTTAAAATATTTATTACCAAGGCAATTGATGAGATATTTTAATCATATTTGTTGTATGTACTCGGTGGTTATCAAAGTTTTTAATAACATTGCATTTGTCCATTGGTCCATTTGTCTTCCACGAGAAAACAATTACTGCAA
>CM064481.1:32721113-32723613 GCA_032716605.1 Paralithodes platypus
ATGTAAACAGAGAAACCGTCTGGGAGTAACAATATCGAGTAACCTAAAACCGAGTCAACAATGTTCAGAAGTTGTTAAGAAGGCAAACAAAATAATTGGCTTTATAGGCAGGTCATTTGAGCATAAATCCAAAGACGTTATCCTAACCCTTTACAATTCCTTAGTCCGCCCTCTTCTGGAATACTGCGTTCAATCCTGGTGCCCTTATTACCAAAAAGATATAAACAAGCTAGAACGAGTTCAACGTAGAGTTACCAAAATTATACCTAGCCTAAAGAACAAACCATACGAAGAGCGTCTTAGAGAATTAAATCTATTTCCTTTAACCCAGCGCAGATTAAGAGGTGACTTAATTCAAGTGTTCAAAATCATCAAAGGCATCGACAATATGAACTGTAGTAAGTACTTCACTATCGACCAATCTAATTACAACGGCGGGGCAAACGGTTGCAAAATTATTGGTAAATCTTTTAACTCACACGAATCTAAGAATTTCTTCTTCAATCGAGTTGTCAACTTGTGGAATGGGCTTCCCCGAGACGTTATAGACTGCAGCATCGTTGATTCATTTAAACTCCGCTTAGACAAATATCTCGCATCAAACCCGCGACCAACTGCGTTTGTAAATGAATAACTTTATTTTATCCCCCCCTCAGTTACTAACCCATCTGTCCCATACTAACTTCCTAATCCTGCCACGGACATTAGTTCCAGGGCAGTAGTTCCCTTTCCAATGTTCCCTTATCCACTCTAAACCACTGTTTGGACACTTGATCCTCAGTGTTTTGGAGGACAAGCAGCCTAGAAGGGTCACTAGACCTGTTGTTGCCTGATTTCCTTTGTACTCCTTTGTACTACGGTGGGAACTCAGGCACCTCACGGTCGCCAAAGGTCGCATGTGACCTCGTAGTTAAGGTAGAACAAGCATTGTACTTTACTTAGGTTACGGGGCAAAGGAAAAATGTGACGCTCAACTTTCCCTTCATAATTTTTAACCCTTCATGCACATATGACACAGAGGTTGCCAGATTAGCAATAAGACATAGAGTTCTCTCACTCTTATAATTACCTCTCCAAAATTAGTTTTCTGCCCACAGCTAACTCAAAGACAACTGCAGAGGTTGAAGTAACTAAACTAAAGGTTTATAATACCCCTGATGGTAACAAAGGCTTTAAAGTATCCCCAATAGGTCAACACAGCTAACTACAAAGACAACTGCAAGGTTTGAAGTAATTAAACTAAGGTTTCTAAATACCCCTGATGGTAAAGCTTTAGTATCCCCAATAGGCTCAACACAGCTAACTCAAAGACAACCGCAGAGGTTAAAGTAACTAAACTAAAGGTTTCTAAATACCCCTGATGGTAACAAAGGCTTTAAAGTATCCCCAATAGGCTCAACACAGCTAACTCAAAGACAACTGCAGAGATTGAAGTAACTAAACTAAAGGTTTCTAAATACCCCTGATGGTAACAAAGGCTTTAAAGTATCCCTAATAGGCTCAAAATTGCGTCAAGAACGTGAGAGGGTTAAGAGGCACAGGGCCCTGGGAGGGGCTTAGGTGTCCCGGGCGTTTCCGCACCCTCCTCAGCCCCTCACCTGGGAGCGGCTTCGGTCACCTGGGCTTTCTTAGTGGTAAAGCAGGGAGGGTTCTGTGGGGGCGCTCAGTTATGGCCTTGGCCTTGCTCGGAACCTTGGGGCTGTTCGGCCAGACAGCCTAGGGAACAACAACAACAACCTACGTTAACCCTTTCAGTACCAGGAATGTCGTTTTTACCACATTCTCGCCACTATTAGATGATTTTATTCAGCTTAGGAAGGACCTCTAGCAAAAAAAAAAAAAGGCTTCAAACTATCTCAACCAACCCTTTTAACTACCGGTACCACAGATCCTTCCTAAGCTGTATAATATCGTCTAAATATAGCTAGATTAAAATATAACACACGTCGCTGGTACTCAGAGGGTTAAGGGGAGATAATTCCACTTGAGGGATTTTTTTCTGGACTCCTTTCTCCCTCATGTTTAGCCACATTGCTTTTCTAATTTTAAGACGTTCGCCCCATTATTTTGACGATTTTAAGAACTTGCGACCCATTTCTGTAAATTTTAAGACCTTTCGTGCCATTTAGGTGTCGATTTTATCCTGGCGAGCGATAGCGAGCCTGTAATTTAAGAGGAAACGGCCTTCAGCCGGGAAATTTTTCTACCGAAAAATGTACTAATTTATCTTGAAAGGGGCTCAAGGGGGAGTAATCTTAAGCTTGATGGATATCCAGGGACCAAACTAAAAACCTCCCCTTAAGGACAACTCTGTAGATATTCAGTTGCAAGTGACCAATAAACTGACTATTATTATTATTATTATTATTATTATTATAACACATTAAATTTAGGGAGATAGAGGGAGGTGAAAGGGGATTAGCTGGAAATGATATAGAGAGGGTGAAATTTAAGTAACTCTCTCTCTCTCTCTCTCTCTCTCTCTCTCTCTCTCTCTCTC
>CM064481.1:32736113-32751536 GCA_032716605.1 Paralithodes platypus
CTAAAGGTTTCTAAATACCCCTGATGGTAACAAAGGCTTTAAAGTATCCCCAATAGGCTCAACACAGCTAACTCAAAGACAACTGCAGAGGTTGAAGTAACTAAACTAAAGGTTTATAAATACCCCTGATGGTAACAAAGGCTTTAAAGTATCCCCAATAGGCTCAACACAGCTAACTCAAAGACAACTGCAGAGGTTGAAGTAACAAAACTAAAGGTTTATAAAATCCCCTGATGGTAACAAGGCTTTAAAGTATCCCCAATAGGCTCAACACAGCTAACTCAAAGACAACTGCAGAGGTTGAAGTAACTAAACTAAAGGTTTCTAAATACCCCTGATGGTAACAAAGGGTTTAAAGTATCCCTAATAGGCTCGAAATCGCGTCATATGTCGGAGAGGGTTAATATACATACGATGCAATAATTATGCCAATATATATTACACTGTATAAATGTGTGTTTACTATGTCTGGATGGACATTTAATTAGTGGGTGTGGTAGTACATCCTAGCATGAGGGGACATCCTGACGACGTATACAGACTAATAACACACATAACAAAGCCACTCCAACAGCTTCCTCTCTCTCCAACACCCCTTCTCCCCTCTACACTCTTCAGAAAAATAGGAAAAGTAGAATGTAGATACGAGGTGCCGTTGTACAGGATTATCCCTCAATACTTCATCTGATATGTTTATACCCCCCCACACACACACATATATATATATATATATATATATATATATATATATATATATATAGAGAGAGAGAGAGAGAGAGAGAGAGAGAGAGAGCTAGGTAGAGATAGCTCCGTTACTAGCGGTCTCTTCACCCAGGTCGGTACTACCCCCGTTACCTCTCTCTCTCTCTTTCGCTCTCGCTCACACATACACATTCTCTCTCTCTCTCTCTCACACACACACACACACACACGCATTATCTCTCTCTCTCTCTAACACACACACACGCATTCTCTCTCTCTCTCTACCTCTCTCTCTTTCTTAGGTTGGGTGTGAAGGGGATCTGCCTCGTGTGGGCCGGTCGGTTTATGCAGATTTCCGATTGCTTATGTCCTATTCACAAATTGAAAATCTGCATAACAGCTACCGGCCCACAGGAGGCAGATCTCATATACACCCAACCCATATCATTCACTATCCAATAGATAAACATATGAACGAGATAGGTTGGCTGTGAAAGGGATCTGCCGTGTGTGGGCCAATCGGCTCTCTGCAGACTCCCGTTTTCTTATGTTTTTATCGAGTTTGCGTTCGAAATTGTCTAACGTTCTGAGCTTATCACTGTTCCACACTTCTACAACTGTTCCCAAACCAGTCTCTCTCTCTCTCTCTCTGTCTCTCTCTCTCTCTCTCTCTCTGACAACCTAAGAACATACAAAAATGGAAATCTACATAAAACCGACCGGGCCCACACGAGGCAGATCCTTTTTCACACACCCAACCCCTATCCCTCACAATAGAGTACGGTACCGTATTACTATCCAGTTACCGTTCCTGAGGTATAATCACTAGACTGTTACTTTCCAACTGACGGTTAATTGTCCACTTGCGAGTTTCAGGCTATAAGAAGTTGGAGTTGGCGTTGGGGATTTTATGACCTTTCACCCCATTTCTTTGTCAATATTAGGACCCTTCGTGCCATTTAGGTGTCGATTTTTTCCTGGCGAGCTATAGCGAGCCTGTAATTTTGGGAGGAATCGGCCTTTGGCCGGGACATTTTACTACCGACAAATGTACAAATACATCTTGATGGGAGGTCTAGGGGGGGGGGTTTTCTAAGCTTGATGGAGGTCTAGGGGGGGGTTTTCTAAGCTTGATGGAGGTCTAGGGGGTGTTTTTCTAAGCTTGATGGAGGTCTAGGGGGTGTTTTTCTAAGCTTGCTGGAGGTCTAGGGGGTGTTTTTCTAAGCTTGATGGGGCTCTAGGGGTGTTTCTCTAAGCTTGATGGAGGTCTAGGGGTGTTTCTTCTCTAAGCTTGATGGAGGTCTAGGGGGTGTTTTTCTAAGCTTGATGGAGGTCTAGGGGGTGTTTTTCTAAGCTTGATGGAGGTCTAGGGGGTGTTTTTCTAAGCTTGATGGGAGGTCTAGGGGGTGTTTTTCTAAGCTTGATGGAGGTCTAGGGGGTGTTTTTCTAAGCTTGATGGAGGTCTAGGGGGTGTTTTTCTAAGCTTGATGGAGGTCTAGGGGTGTTTTCTAAGCTTGATGGAGGTCTAGGGGGTGTTTTTCTAAGCTTGATGGAGGTCTAGGGTTTTTTTCTTCTAAGCTTGATGGAGATCTAGGGGGTGCTTTTATAAGTTTGATGGAGGTCTAGGGGGTGCTTTTATAAGTTTGATGGAGGTCTAGGGGGTGCTTTTATAAGTTTGATGGAGGTCTAGGGGGTGTTTCTCTAAGCTTGATGGAGGTCTAGGGGGTGTTTCTCTAAGCTTGATGGAGGTCTAGGGGGTGTTTCTCTAAGCTTGATGGAGGTCTAGGGGGTGTTTTTCTAAGCTTGATGGAGGTCTAGGGGGTGTTTTTCTAAGCTTGATAATGGAGGTCTTAAGGAGGAAACTAACCAAAAATATATGAATACATGAATTAATAGACCAGACAAACAGCCAGTGTCCCATTAACCCCTTCGGACTCATATGTCGGAGAGGGTTAAAACATGAGGGAGAAGGGGGATCCAGAACCCCCCCCCCCCCCCCCCTTACCGTGTCCACAAACATCTACCACTGGCGAGTTTCATGCTATAAGGAAGTTGGAGCCGTGAACATCGATATTAAGCAGAAATACAAGAATAGTGTAGGTTTGTGATGGATAAAGGGTAGGTTGAATTGGGTTTTATGTATTTATAAATGTACTACGACCGTATTTTAGCTGGTAATTCTCTTAAGGGGAGGTATTTAGTTTGTTCCCTACTTTTTCGTCAAGCTTAAAATTACATCCCCTTGACCCCCTTTCAAGATAAATTTGTACATTTTTCGGTAGAAAAAAGGCCGGTTGCTCTTAAATTACAGGCTCGCTATCGCTCGCCAGGAAACAATCGACACCTTCATGGCACGAAAGGTCTTAAAATTGACAGTAATGGGGCAAAATGTCTTAAAATGTCCAAACTACTAGGGCGAACGTCTTAAAATCTCAAAAACAATGGGACTAAACATGAGGGAGAAAGGGGTCCAGAAAAAAAAAATCTCTCAAGTGGAAATCTCCCCTTAAAATTTACAATTTACTATACAATTTACAATTTACTATACAATTTACAATTTACTATATAATTTACAATTTACTATATAATTTACAATTTACTATATAATTTACAATTTACTATATAATTTACAATTTACTATATAATTTACAATTTACTATATAATTTACAATTTACTATATAATTTACAATTTACTATATAATTTACAATTTACTATATAATTTACAATTTACTATATAATTTACAATTTACTATACAATTTACAATTTACTATATAATTTACTATATAATTTTCTATATAATTTACTATATAATTTTCTATATAATTTACTATATAATTTTCTATATAATTTACTATATAATTTACAATTTACTATACAATTTACTATATAATTTACAATTTACTATAATTTACAATTTACTATATAATTTACAATTTACTATACAATTTACTATACAATTTACTATATAATTTACAATTTACTATATAATTTACAATATACTATATAAATTACAATTTTCTATATAATTTACAATTTACTATATAATTTACAATTACTATATAATTTACAATTTACTATATAATTTACAATTTACTATACAATTTACTATATAATTTACAATTTACTATATAATTTACAATTTACTATATAATTTACAATTTACTATATAATTTACAATTTACTATACAATTTACTATATAATTTACAATTTACTATATAATTTACAATTTACTATATAATTTACAATTTACTATACAATTTACTATACAATTTACTATATAATTTACAATTTACTATATAATTTACAATTTACTATATAATTTACAATTTACTATATAATTTACAATTTACTATATAATTTACAATTTACTATATAATTTACAATATATAATTTACAATTACTATACAATTACTATATAATTTACAATTTACTATATAATTTACAATTTACTATATAATTTACAATTTACTATATAATTTACAATTTACTATATAATTTACAATTTACTATACAATTTACTATATAATTTACAATTTACTATATAATTTACTATATAATTTACAATTTACTATATAATTTACAATTTACTATATAATTTACAATTTACTATAAATCCAATTTACTATATAATTACAATATACAATTACTATATAATTTACAATTTACTATATAATTACAATTTACTATATAATTTACAATTTACTATATAATTTACAATTTACTATAATTTACAATTACTATATACAATTTACTATATAATTTACAATTTACTATACAATACTATATATACAATTTACTAATATACAATTTACTATATAATTACAATACTACTATTTACAATTTACTATATAATTTACAATTTACTATATAATTTACAATTACAATTTACTATATACAATTTACTATATACAATTTACTATATAATTTACAATTTACTATATATAATTACTATACAATTTACTATATAATTTACATTACTATATAATTACATACTATATAATTTACAATTTACTATACAATTTACAATTTACTATATAATTTACAATTTACTATATAATTTACAATTTACTATATAATTTACAATTTACTATATAATTTACAATTTACTATATAATTTACAATTACTATAATACAATTTACTATATTTATTTATATAATTTACAATTTACTATATAATTTACAATTTACTATACAATTGCACGAAAGGTCTTAATATGGGGTGAAAGTTCTTAAAATCACTATACTAATGGGGCAAACGTTTTATAATATCAAAAGCAATGGGGCTAAACATGAGGGAGAAAGGGGTCAAGAAAAAAATCCCTCACGTGGAGATCTCCCCTTAATGGCTGGAGGCCCTTATCAAAATGAATAAATCGTTTAACAGTAGATTAATCGCCACAATAATGCTAAAAAACACGTCGCCGGTACTGAAGGGGTTAAAGGCAGATCTCCACGTGAGGGATTTTTTTCTTGACCCCTTTCTCCCTCATGTTTAGCCCCATTGCTTTTGATATTATAAAACGTTTGCCCCATTAGTATAGCGATTTTAAGAACTTTCACCCCATATTAAGACCTTTCGTGCAATTCAGGTGTCGATTTTATCCTGGCGAGCGATAGCGAGCCTGTAATTTAAGAGGAACCGGCCTTAGGCCGGGAAATTTTTCTAACGAAAAATGTACAAATTTATCTTCAAAGGGACTCAATGGGGTGTAATTTTAAGCTTGATGGAGGTCTAGGGAACAAACTAAAAACCTCCCCTTAAATTGGACTGTACACGATTAGGAAGTGCAGAATATATATATATATATATATATATATATATATATATATATATATATATATATATATATATATATATATATATATATAAAACAAACTTACTGTACATCTATAATTGGTGTGGTTTACCATAACACAATGTAAATTAAATATCGTAACGTGAAATATAATTTCATCTAATCTTATG
Source organism: Paralithodes platypus (assembly GCA_032716605.1). NCBI lineage: Eukaryota > Metazoa > Arthropoda > Malacostraca > Decapoda > Lithodidae > Paralithodes > Paralithodes platypus. Next base: position 32,741,786 of record CM064481.1, read on the forward strand.
CAACGAAACCAATTCTTTCAATCTCTCTCTCTCTCTCTCTGTCTCTCTCTCTGTCTCTCTCTCTCTCTGTCTCTCTCTCTCTCTCTCTCTGTCATGTTCCTCCCTTTCGGTTCAAGGATAAATGGGAAAAAAAATCAAGGTCTAATTTCCCCTAGGATGAATAATGGAAGGATAGATAGATGGATAGATAGATAGATAGATAGATAGATATATAGATAGATAGGTAAATAGAGAGATGGATATAATATGGTTTTACGTAGATAATATACCTGAATAAGAGAATATATATAGATAGATAGATAGATAGATAGATAGATAGATAGATAGATAGATATAAATATATATATATATATATATATATATATATATATATATATATAGCTAGATAGAGATAGATATACATAGATAATATAGCTACTGTAGATAGATAGATGGATAAATATATATATATAGATAGATAGATATAGATAATAGAGCAAGCCACACACACACACACACACACACACACACACAGAAGGTCCCGAGTTCGAGACCCGGGCGGGGAAGAGACATTTGGGCAAGTTTCTTAACGGTGTAGCCTCTGTTCACCTAGCAGTATAAATAGGAACCTGGTATAAGTGGACGAAGTTGTGACGTCCCATCTGGGGTTGGTGATCGGTTACAAGGTGAGATGGGTATCGTACTGGTCAACCTAAGCCTTCGGGTGAGACTGGTACCGTAGTGAGAATGGTACCGTACATCTTAACCCTAAGCCTTCTTTCCAAATGTCGCCAATTGGCTAAAATACAGACTACACACACACATCCACAGCCATTCCAACGATACATAAACACTTAACATGCATTTCACGCAATACATTCCCAGTTAAGGAGGCGCGATAATAATGAGCTTAGCTCGCATTGCGTGGATTCCCCTTGACGAACAAGTGAGTGAATTACACACTGAAACACAAATATAGATAGATATTTAGATAAGAGAGAGAGAGAGAGAGTAAGAGTGTGTGTGTGTGTGTGTGTACAAAGGAGTACAAAGGAAATCAAGCAACAACATATCTAGTGACCCTTCTAGGCTGCTTGTCCTCCAAAACACTGAGGATCAAGTGTCCAAACAGTGGTTTAGAGTGGGTAAGGGAACATTGGAAAGGGAACTACTGCCCTGCCACTAACGTGGCAGGACTAGGAAGTTAGTAGGGGACATATGGGTTAGTAACTGAGGGAGATAAAATAAAGTTATTCATTTACAAACGCAGTCAGTCGCGGGTTTGATGCAAGATAGTTGTCTAGGCGGAATTTAAATGAATCACGGTGCTAGCAGTCTATAACGTCCTCGGGGAAGCCCATTCCACAAGTTGACAACTCGATTGAAGAAGAAATTCTTAGATTCGTGTGAGTTAAAAGATTTACCAATAATTTGCAACCGTTTCCCCGCGTGTAATTAGATTGGTCGATAGTGAAGTACTTACTACAGTTCATATTGTCGATGCCTTTGATGATTTTGAACACTTGAATTAAGTCACCTCTTAATCTGCGCTGGGTTAAAGGAAATAGATTTAATTCTCTAAGACGCTCTTCGTATGGTTTGTTCTTTAGGCTAGGTATCATTTTGGTAACTCTACGTTGAACTCGTTCTAGCTTGTTTATGTCTTTTTGGTAATAAGGGCACCAGCATTGAACGCAGTATTCCAGAAGAGGGCGGACTAAGGAATTGTAAAGGGTTAGGATTACGTCTTTGGATTTATGCTCAAATGATCTGCCAATAAAGCCAATTATTTTGTTTGCCTTCTTAACAACTTCTGAACATTGTTGACTCGGTTTTAGGTTACTCGATATTGTTACTCCCAGATCGGTTCCTCTGTTTCCATGCTTAAGCCGAGTCCCATCCATCGAATACTTGCCTTTCTCATTTAGGTATCCGATATTTAGTACTTTACATTTATCCGCATTGAAACTCATTTGCCAAATTTGGGCCCAACATGACAATTTATCTAGATTGTGTTGCATATCGTCAACTTGATCTTTTGAGAGTACGCTATTTGCAATTTTTGTATCGTCAGCAAATTTTGAGATTGTACAGGTGAGACCCTCATCTATGTCGTTGATGTAAATTAGAAAGAGAATTGGTCCTAGTACCGATCCCTGGGGTACCCCGCTACTTACATTGGTCCATTTAGATGCCTTACCGTTTATGACTACTCTTTGCTTTCTGTCGCCGAGCCAATTTTCTATCCATTTCAACACACCGTCTTGTATTCCATGCGCTTTTAGTTTTAGCAGTAAACAGGAGAGAGAGAGAGAGAGAGAGAGAGAGAGAGAGAGAGAGAGAGAGAGAGTGAGAGTGAGTGTGAGTGAGTGAGTGTGTGTGTGTGTGTGTGTGTGTCTGTGTGTGTGTGTGAGAGAGAGAGAGACTCGTTAAGATATACCAACTTACTCCAACATTACGTAATGAACCCAGAAGGCCATATAGTAACCTTGTAACCTTGCACTTATTGGCTCAATTAAGGGAGCCCACCTCGCTTTTTTTATCTCTCTCTCTCTCTCTCTCTCTCTCTCTCTCTCTCTCTCTGGCTTGTATCCATTCGGCCCCATTCAGCCTACTGTTTTAAGACGTTTACCCCCATCTAGCTGTCAATATTTTGCCAGCATATACTGTATATATTTTTGTTTTGACAGGAAGTTAAATTTGTACATTTTTAGAGAGAAAAATTTCTCCGGCGAAGCCGGATTTCTCCATACATTGCTGGCTCGCTATCGCTCGCTAGGAAGAAATCAACACCTGGATGGGGATAAACGTTTTAAAACAGTTGACTGAATGGGGCCGAATGGATACAAGCCAGGGAAAAAGATAAAAGGAGAGAGAGATTAAAAAAAGCCGGCGACCTCCCTTAACTCTGCCTAACCTAACTTTACCTAACCTACCCTAACTCTGCCTAAATTAATCTAACCTTACCTATGCCTAACCTAACCTAATCTGCCTTTACCTAACTCTGCCTAACTTAACCCTGTCCAACCTAACCTAACCTCATCTATGTATCTAACCTAACCTAGCCTCTCTACCTAACCTAGCCTAATATATTCACATTCTCTCTCTCTCTCTCTCTCTCTCTATATATATATATATATATATATATATATATATATATATATATATATATATAAAGTAAACAGATAGATGGATGGTGAGAAAATTATCACGTCATGGGAATCCCTATAAAACAGTTCCCCCCCTCCGTCCCTATTCCCCGTCCCTATACTCCCGCCCCCCTCTCCCTATTTGGCCTCCCCCTTTTCCACTCCCTCCCTATTCCACTCCCTCCTTCCCCTCTCCCTATTCCACTCCCTCTTCCCCCTCCCCCTCTTCCACTCCCTCCCCATCCCTATTCCACCCCTTCCTTCCTCCTTCCCCCCTCCCTACCTCCTTCCCCCCCTCCTCCCTCCTTCCTCTATTCCACCCTTCCTTCCTCCTTCCCCCCTTCCCCCCCTCCCTATTCCACCCCCCCTTCCAACCTCCTTTCCTCCCCCCTCCCTATTCCATTCCCTCCCCCCTCCCTATTCCACTCCCCTCCTTCCCCCCTCCCTATTCCACCCCCCTTCCCTTCCTTCCTCTTTCCCCCCTCCCCCTATTCCATTCCCTCCCCCCTCCCTATTCCACTCCCTCCCTCCCTCCTTCCCCCCCTCCCTAGTTCCACCCCCTTCCTTCCTCCTTTCCCCCATCCCTATTCCATTCCCTCCCCCCTCCCTATTCCACTCCATTCTCTCCCTCCTTTCCCCCCTCCCTATTCCAATCCCTCCCTCCCTCCCTCCCCCTTCCCTCGCCACCCCCCCCCTCCTCCTCCTTCCTTCCCCTAAACCTCCCCCATCTATCCTTCCCCCTATCCCCCATCTCTCCTCCCTCCCTCCCCTCTTTCCCTTCTTTCGCTGCCGCATCCTTCCTTCCCCCTCCCTTCCCTCTCTTCATCCCCCATCCCTCCTCCCTCTTCACCTCCATACCCATATATCCCCCTTCCCTTCCTCCCTCTCTCTCTCCTTCCCTCCTCCCTCTTCATCCCCCATCCCTCCTCCCTCTTCACCTCCATACCCATATATCCCCCTTCCCTTCCTCCCTTTGTCTCTCCTTCCCCCTCCCTTCCCTCCTCCCTCTTCATCCCCCATCCCTCCTCCCTCTTCACCTCCATACACATATATCCCCCTTCCCTTCCTCCCTTTGTCTCTCCTTCCCCCTCCCTTCCCTCTCTTCATCCCCCATCCCTCCTCCCTCTTCACCTCCATACACATATATCCCCCTTCCCTTCCTCCCTTTGTCTCGCCTTCCCCCTCCTCTTCCCCCTCTCCTTCCCTCCTCCCTCTTCATCCCCCATCCTCACCTCATACACATATATCCCCCTTCCCTTCCTCCCTTTGTCTCGCCTTCCCCCCACCCTTCCCTCCTCCCCACCCTCTTCATCCCCCATCCCTCCTCCCCCTTCACCCCCATACACATATATCCCCCTATCCCCCTTCCCTTCCTCCCTTTGTCTTCCTTCCCCCTCCCTTCCCTCTCTTCATCCCCCATCCCTCCTCCCTCTTCACCTCCATACACATATATCCCCCTTCCCTTCCTCCCTTTGTCTCGCCTTCCCCCTCTCCCTAATCCCCTACCTTCACCCCTTCTCCCTCCTCCCCCTTCTCCCGTCCTTTGGCCTCCACCCCAAGGTCAATGGTCCCCCCCCCCCCCCCCCGGGTGTTATGTATATCTGTCTGTCTGTCTGTCTGTATATCTATCTATCTATCTATATGTCTATCTATCTATCTATATGTCTATCTATCTATCTATATGTCTATCTGTCTATCTATATGTCTATCTATCTATCTATCTATCTATCTATCTGTATGTCTGTCTGTCTGTCTGTCTGTCTGTCTGTCTGTCTGTCTGTCTGTCTGTCTGTCTGTCTATCTATCTATCTATCTATCTATCTATCTATCTATCTATCTATCTATATGTCTGTCTGTCTATCTATCTATCTATCTATATGTCTATCTATCTATCTATATGTCTGTCTGTCTGTCTGTCTGTCTATCTATCTATCTATCTATCTATCTATATGTCTATCTATATATCTATATATCTATCTGTCTATCTATCTATCTAAACATCTATCTATTCGCCTGTCTGCGTATTAATTTAGCTATATGTGTGTGTCTATCTATCTATCTATCTATCTACCGTATATTTCTATCCCCCCCCCTCCTCCCACCTTACCACATTAATGCCTATATCGTTTCCTGCCTTCCACCCCCACCTACCTCCCTCCCATCTCTCTCTCTCTCTCTCTCTCTCTCTCTCTCCACACACGACCTCTATGCTAACTTGCAAGAGAGTTCACTTTTTCAATTTGTACAATCTCCGACCCGTGGTAATGTGCTTGACCTTGTACTCGCAACAAAAGAAGAATTAATAGAGAATTTGAATGTTGGTGATGAATTCAGTAACAGCGACCATTCGTACGATAACTTTCACTTTAAAGTTTACTAGTAACAAATCAAATAGCAGCATTGAGAAAGTCCCTAATTTCAAGAAAGCAAATTTTCATAAACTTAAATCAAAGCTTAAAGAAACTGACTGGAGCTTTCTGACTAACAATAACGACATAAATACATCTTGGGAGTGTTTCACAACCACTTACCTTAAGGCAGTGCAAGACTGCAAACCATCGAAAATACGGCGTCCAGGCCATAATGATAAGCCCAAATGGTGGAATAAAGATATTTCAGACTGTCTGCTTGTTAAAAAAATTTGCTAATGATAGATTAAAATCCTCACAAAATGACGAAGAACGGGTGAAATTTGTAGAGCTACGACGCAAAGCCAAAAAGTTAATTAAGCAAAGTAAAAAGACCCTGGAGTTACATGTTGCGAATCAAAGTAAAACAAACCCGAAAGAATTCTATAGTTATATCAGAAAGAAAAAAGTAGTTACTTCAACTGTTGGACCGTTAGTCGATGAAAATGGAGAATACACCAAAGACGAAGTACAAATGAGTAATGCCCTCAATACCTTCTTTGCATCAGTTTTTACAACCGAAGACCTCAGTGATATCCCTACACCATCGCCGATTCAGATTGATAATTCAGATGTTCTAAGCAATATCACCGTTACAGAGAGAGAAGTATTGAATTGTTTAGATAAACTCAAGATAAATAAAAACGCCTGGACCTGATACAATCTCGCCTAGAGTTCTAAAGGAAGCTAAGGATGAGCTCTCCAAACCACTGACATTGCTATTCAATGAATCCTTGCAGTCTGGGACTATGCCTGATCAGTGGAAGCTAGCCAACGTAACACCGATATTCAAAAAAGGCAGCAAATCCCTACCCAGTAATTATCATCCAATTAGCTTAACCTCAATTGTATGTAAAATGCTAGAAACGGTCATAAGAGACAGACTCGTAAATCACTTAGAGGCAAATAACTTACTTAAAGATACTCAACACGGCTTTCGTAAAAAACGTTCCTGTTTAACAAACCTCTTAGACTTCTTCCACGATATCCTCAACCTCTACGATGAGAGTAAAGCTGTAGATATTATATACCTTGATTTCAAAAGGCCTTTGACAAAGTTCCCCACAAACGTTTACTGCTAAAACTAAAAGCGCATGGAATACAAGACAGTGTGTTGAAATGGATAGAAAATTGGCTCAGCGACAGAAAGCAAAGAGTAGTCATAAACGGTAAGGCATCTAAATGGACCAATGTAATTAGCGGGGTACCCCAGGGATCGGTACTAGGACCAATTCTCTTTCTAATTTACATCAACGACATAGATGAGGGTCTCACCTGTACAATCTCAAAATTTGCTGACGATACAAAAATTGCAAATAGCGTACTCTCAAAAGAACAAGTTGACGATATGCAACACAATCTAGATAAATTGTAATGTTGGGCCTAAATTTGGCAAATGAGTTTCAATGCGGATAAATGTAAAGTACTACATATCGGATACCTAAATGAGAAAGCTAACTATTCGATGAATGGCACTCAGCTTAAGAATGTAAACAGAGAAACCGATCTGGGAGTAACAATATCGAGTAACCTAAAACCGAGTCAACAATGTTCAGAAGTTGTTAAGAAGGCAAACAAAATAATTGGCTTTATAGGCAGGTCATTTGAGCATAAATCCAAAGAAATTATCCTAACCCTTTACAATTCCTTAGTCCGCCCTCTTCTGGAATACTGCGTTCAATCCTGGTGCCCTTATTACCAAAAAGAATAGACAAGCTAGAACGAGTTCAACGTAGAGTTACCAAAATGATACCTAGCCTAAAGAACAAACCATACGAAGAGCGTCTTAGAGAATTAAATCTAATTTCCTTTAACCCAGCGCAGATAAGAGGTGACTTTAATTCAAGTGTTCAAAATCATCAAAGGCATCGACAATATGAACTGTAGTAAGTACTTCACTATCGACCAATCTAATTACACGCGGGGAAACGGTTGCAAAATTATTGGTAAATCTTTTAACTCACACGAATCTAAGAATTTCTTCTTCAATCGAGTTGTCAACTTGTGGAATGGGCTTCCCCGAGACGTTATAGACTGCAGCACCGTTGATTCATTTAAACTCCGCTTAGACAAATATCTCGCATCAAACCCGCGACTGACTGCGTTTGTAAATGAATAACTTTATTTTATCCCCCCCTCAGTTACTAACCCATCTGTCCCCTACTAACTTCCTAATCCTGCCACGGACATTAGTTCTAGGGCAGTAGTTCCCTTTCCAATGTTCCCTTACCCACTCTAAACCACTGTTTGGACACTTGATCCTCAGTGTTTTGGAGGACAAGCAGCCTAGAAGGGTCACTAGATCTGTTGTTGCTTGATTTCCTTTGTACTCTCTCTCTCTTTTTCAGGCTTAAAGAAATCGCCCCCCTCCCCCTTCAGGCTAAATTTGTAAATTTTTCGGTAGAAAAATTTCCACAGCTAGCGAAGCGATAGCGATCCTGTCAGTTTAGGGCGATCGGCCTCGGCCGAAGACATTTGTTCTACTGCGAAAAATGGACAAACATTTATCCTGAAGGGGGAGGCGAATTTATTTAGCCTGAAGTGGGGTCTGGGTAGCCATGGATTCTCTACCGAAAAATCTACACATTTATCTGACGGGGGAGGAATTTTTAAGCCTGACTCTGGTAGCCAAATGGATCTCTCTCTCATCTCTCTCTCTCTCTCTCTCATCTCTCTCATCTCTCTCTCTCCTTCTCCTCTCTTCATCTCTCTCTCTCGTCTCCTCATCTCTCATCTCAATCTCCATCTTCACTCTCTCGATCTCTCTCTCATCTCTCTCTCCTCTCTCCATCTCTCCTTCTCTCCGCTCTCTCTCTCAGCTCCCTCTACCTCTCTCTCTCTCTCTCTCTCTCCTCTCTCATCTCGTCCCTCTCTCCTCGCTCCTCTCGCTCCCGCATCCCCCTCTCGCTCTCTCCTCTCTCCTCCCTCTTCTCTGCATCCTCCTCACTCTCCTCCTCTCTCTCTCTCCTCTGCAATCTCTCTCCTCTCAGGTGGTTATTTAAAAATTAAAAGGTTTACATGAAAGGATTTGCACTTCAGCTCAGTAGATAGCGAAAGAACTCGACAACAAATTTTTCAAATTATACCATAAGTTTCGTTCAGAGAATATAAATAGGCAAATACTGGTTTGGTATCCCACATATAGGTGTAGCTAGGTGGAACAGGCATCCGAGTGCTGCTATATTGGTATCAAGAACCGATATAGTAGATCTTATAATTTCGAATGGACGGCTAAGGGATAATGGGGTTGGGTGTGGAACTGGGTGTGGGTGGAACTCAATAAAACTCACGCGTATTTAATCAAAAACGGCATTCATATTGCCGAGGGAGGTATAATATCACTCTGAGAATTAATAAACTTATTGTGGCCAATTAAGGGGAGGTTTGCGGAGTGGTCTTGCCACTAGCGATCTAGGTAATCCAAAGGTTGCCCGGTAAATTCAAACCCCGATGTATCAATGGGAAGATAGTTCATTGGGATGGAGATTTTGTGCTGTCACCTAGTATCAGTCGCCGCATGACCACAGCAACACCGAATCGCCCAATAAAATACCTTCAATTGTTCCCTGATTAAATAGCACTGAATGAAATATTCCCATATTCAAAATATGGCTATAGGGTGCAACCGCCTGGTGAGGCTAATCTGCTTCAACAGGTGGCGTGTGGTGTGTGTGTGTAAATAGTGAGAGGAGTCCGAGTGTAGTGGGTGAGACAGTGAAGCACGGGAACGAGGTGGCTTCAGAGATGGGGTCGCTCGCGTCGGTCGGCCATGAGTGAGCAACCGTGCCTCATGTGAAGGCAAGATGGCAGGCGTTCGTTGTCTACTCTACGTGCTTCTCACACATGTCTCCACTCCCTATACTTGGAACCTAAGACCTCACGGTCTTCACTGTTTCATTTGTACAGCGGTGACTTTTCAGACTCTCAGCCTATGCCCGAGAGGGAGTAAGTTGGAATATAAAAAAAAAAACAAAAAAAAAACAAAAAAAAAACATGAATGTACGCCGTTCACGATTGCAATTCTCACGAGACAATCTATAAATCCTTCTTCTATTCACTTTCACCACCATTCCATCCTTGGGCCCCCCATCCCTCCTTCCTTCTGTGGTCTTTTCTCATTTCTTCTTTCCTTCCCTTCCTTCCCCCTCCCCTCCCCTTTTCCACCCCCCTCCCTTCATTCCCACCATCCCTAATCCTTCCTCTCTCCTTCACACA
>CM064481.1:32751636-32759136 GCA_032716605.1 Paralithodes platypus
ACCGTTGATTCATTTAAATTCCGCCTAGACAAATATCTCGCATCAAAACCCGCGAACTTGACTGCGTTTGTAAATGAATAACGTATTTTATCCCCCCCTCAGTTACTAACCCATCGTCCCCTACTAACTTCCTCATCCTTCCACGGACATTAGTTTGGCCGGCAGGGCAGTAGTTCCCTTTTCCAATGTTCCCTTACCCACTCTAAACCACTGTTTTGGACACTGAGACTCAGTGTTTTGGAGGGAACAAGCAGCCTAGAAGGGTCAATAGATATGTTGTTGCTTGGTTTCCTTTGGTAATCCTTTTGTACTCCTTTGTGTCTAAAAAAAATCTGTGTGGGATAACCCGGGTTCGAATCCGGTGGGATAACATATTATATGCTTTCATTAATTTCATTGGAAGTGTTTGGTGGTGTGGTGAAATTAATTAACAAATAGTATTACAGCGCTCGCTTCATCGATTGCCAGGAAAAAGTGGACCACCTAAATGCCGCACGAAATGTCTCTATTTGAAAATAGGAAATGGGGGGCGAAAGGTCTCAAAATCGCCAACTTAATGGAACTAACGTCTAAAATCTCGAAACTAATATGCAAAACATGAGGGAGAAGGGGGTCCCTAAAAAGCGAGTACCTCCCCCTTAACCCCTTCACCACCATTAAGTAATTGTCATCATATTCTGGTTACCATTAGACGATTTTCTTAAATGTTTAAGAGAGTGAGAGTGAGTGTGTGAGTGAGAATAAGAGTGTGTGAGAGAGATAGAGAAAGTAAGAGAGAAAGCCAGGAACAAAAAAAGGCGAAAGGAGAGAGAGAGAGAGAGTGTGAGTGAGAATAAGAGTGTGTGAGAGAGATAGAGAAAGTAAGAGAGAAAGCCAGGAACAAAAAAAGGCGAAAGGAGAGAGAGAGAGATTCATATTCATATTTTGCTTTCCATAATTATATTAGTTATTTGTACTTAGTAAAACACTATCGACCTACAGGCCAAACGATAAAGAAGAGAGAGAGAGAGAGAGGAGAGAGGAGAGAGCGAGGAGATGATGAGACGAGAGAGAGGCAGGAAGAAAACAACATCGGAAAGGAGACAGATGAGAGAGAGAGATGGGGATTTGATGAGACAGAGGAGGAGAGAGAGAGAGAGAGAGAACACCATTATACTATGAATATATGGATTCTTTTCCCTCCCCACACATCTATTACTTCCTCTTACCCCCTCTCTCTCTCTCTCTCTCTCTCTCTGTCGACATGATTTTTTATTTATTGTAATTAATTGTCTACCTATTAATTGTCTACCTATTAATTGTCTACCTATTAATTGTCTACCTATTAATTGTCTACCTATTATTTGTCTACCTATTAATTGTCTACCTATTAATTGTCTACCTATTAATTGTCTACCTATTAATTGTCTACCTATTATTGTTCTTGAGTCCTAGTAATGGCTACCTATTAATTGTCTACCTATTAATTATTGATGTTGAATTACCTTCTTTTTTTCCTTCTTTCTTTCCTCCCTCCCTTTTTCCTTCTTTCTTTCTTTCTTTCCTTCCTTCCAACCTTGTTTCCTTCCTTCCTTCCTCTCTATCTCTCCCTCTACACTCCTTCCCTCCCTCCCTCCTATCACTCACACACATACATACTCACATTCTCTCTCTTCCTTTCACTTTCACTCTCACACTCTCTCTCACACACACACACACACACACACACACACACACACACACACACACACACACACACACACACACACACACACACACACACACTCTCTCTCTCTCTCTCTTTCACACTCTCTCTCGCTCGCTCTCTCTCTCTCCATCAGCACACACAAGTTACGCAGTATTAAATTCAAAGGGTCATTATCCCAATTTGAATACCACAAAACACAATTTAGGCTGTATATTTATTGTCATTAATATTTATTGTGTTTTATTATTGTATTTAGTTATTTTATTTGTTTATATAAGTAGTTTCTTTCTATATTTTATGATATTTTTTATTTCATTTGGTTATCTTTGTTTATTTAGGCAGCATATTTACTTTTGTATTTATTTTATTTTATTTTTAATTTTTTCTCCTTGTTTATTTAGGCATGCTTTAACAACTACACCCTGGCGTGATAAAGAATAGTTAACCATTTCCTATATACAGTATATTAACCCTCTCCGACATATGACGCGATTTTGAGCGTATTGGGGAGACTTTAAAGCCTTTTTTACGATCAGGGGTATTTATAAACCTTTAGTTTAGTTACTTCAACCTCTGCAGTTGTCTTTGAGTTAGCTGTGGGCAGAAAACTAATTTTGGAGAGGTAATTATACGAGGTGAGGAGAAACCTATTCTTATTGCTAATCTGGCAACCTCTGCATCATAAATGCGTGAAAGGGTTAAGGGAAAGGAGAAATCGTGCTTGGAGGAAGTTATATTCCACACCAAGTTTTTTTTATTAAAAGGTACTCCACACATTCAAGATTTCCGTTGTGACCCCACGATTCTGGAAATTGGCGTTAATCGGTAGGAAATGGGGCGGCTTTTAATGTAAAATAACCTTGGGAAGATGGTGTAGCAACGGTAACATTACGATAAACAACAGATCTACGACGGACTCACGAGGGTCATGACTGCCCGGCTCGACCAAGTACGACCTGGAATGTCGGTCCCACGATGACTGACGACAGGGTCACGAATTTGTCACAATGTCGGCATGTCTGTGTAACGACGGCGGCAGGACGACAACATGTGCAATGGGTCGAGGTGTCGCAGCACTGTGTTATTGGCTATGATTGAGTCGTGCTGTGCGTTGGTGCTATGTCTTCACGCTGTCATCACACCTTCGTTTCAGACGTTATGAGTCTTTAGTTGTTGACTATGGTACAATTACGTGTTTCGCTGTCTTGATGGTACAGGACCGTCATTGTACTAACGTTCTACTGTCGTTATACCTACGTGTTTCGCTGTCTTGATGGTACAGGACCGTCATTGTACTAACGTTCTACTGTCGTTATACCTACGTGTTTCTCTGTCTGATGGTCCAGGACCGTCATTGTACTACACGTTTCTGTCGTTATCATACTAAGTGTTTCGCTTGTCTTGATGGTCCAGGACGTCGTTGTACTAACGTTCTCCGGTAGTATACTACGTGTTTCGCTGTCTTGATGGTACAGGACCGTCATTGTACTAACGTTCTACTGTCGTTATACCTACGTGTTTCGCTGTCTTGATGGTACAGGACTGTCATTGTACTAACGTTCTACTGTCGTTATACCTACGTGTTTCGCTGTCTTGATGGTACAGGACCGTCATTGTACTAACGTTCTACTGTCGTTATACCTACGTGTTTCGCTGTCTTGATGGTACAGGACCGTCACTGTACTAACGTTCTACTGTCGTAGACCTAAGTGTTCTCGCTATGTCTTGATGGTGACAGGCCGTCTTCGTACTAAAGTTCTACTGTCGTTCTACCTACGGGTTGTCGCTGTCTTGATGGTTACAGGACCGTCATTGTACTAACTCTACTGGGTTATACCTACGTGTTTCGCTGTCTTGATGGTACAGGACCGTCATTGTACTAACGTTCTACTGTCGTTATACCTACGTGTTTCGCTGTCTTGATGGTACAGGACCGTCATTGTACTAACGTTCTACTGTCGTTATACCTACGTGTTTCGCTGTCTTGATGGTACAGGACCGTCATTGTACAACGGTTTTTTTTCTTTTTTTTTTTTTTTATACTGTCGTTCTACTACGTGTTTCGCTGTCTTGATGGTACAGGACCGTCATTGTACTAACGTTCTACTGTCGTTATACCTACGTGTTTCGCTGTCTTGATGGTACAGGACCGTCATTGTACTAACGTTCTACTGTCGTTATACCTACGTGTTTCGCTGTCTTGATGGTACAGGACCGTCATTGTACTAACGTTCTACTGTCGTTATACCTACGTGTTTCGCTGTCTTGATGGTACAGGACCGTCACTGTACTAACGTTCTACTGTCGTTATACCGTCGTTGTAGTGTATTGATGTTGCACCATCAGTGTGTGTCGACAGTGACGTCATGCAGCCGACGGTGAAACAATTTCCGAAGACAGTGCTATGCGTTAATGGCCTATGACGACCCTGCTGTTTTGTGCAGACCCAAAATATTTTCACGTCACACTGAAGCCGGTATCACACGAGAGTTTTTTTAGTCAACATTCGATGATCAACATTTTTCTGGCAACATTTCTGGAATATTTTACACTGGTATCAGAAACTAGACTGATGTTAGATGAATTTAACCGAAATATTTCAAATGTTGACCTCATTAGCTGCCAGACCAGTGCTGAGGATAAATGTTGAGGGAAAAAGTGCTCGTGTGACCGGCTTCACACATGGAGACGCCGCGCGCCAGATCGCTCCACGACGCTGCCCGCCTGTTCACGATCATGCCCAGGATTGCGCCAGGTGTAGCCAGTCGTGGAGCGTGTGGATCATAATCGTGAATGTGTGAAGTACCCATAAAGCATGGACTCTGGTACTGACTGTCCATGGTTAGAATCCCGGCTGAGGGTAAAAACATTTATATATACATACATACACACTAAAGAAAATACCTAGCATTGATAGACGAATGAATAGACAGCCACAGAGAGAGAGAGAGAGAGTAGTGAGAGTATGTATGAGAGAGAGAGAGAAGAGTGAGAGTATGTATGTGCAAGAGAGAGATAGAGAGAGAGAGAGAGCTACACATGATTATAAAAATGACCAAGTGACAAATGAGCCCCAGTTTAGCACCGAAAGTTAAATTGATTATATGATGGATTATTATGGTCCGATTATGGTTATATCAGTGTAATGGTTATAGCTGATGGGGGGGGGGGGTGAGGAGGGTTTACCGAGATTGACATAGAACACGGCCAAACAGACATTACGATCCAACGAGGGTGGTAAGGATCACTTCTAGTAGAGATGGCCCTATCCGATAGCCAGGGACGTTGCAGGACCGGATCGCGCGACGAGAGCGCTGAGAGAGTTGAGTGGAGAGAGAGGATGAGACCGGAGGGGGAGGAGAGGATGAGGAGGAGAGCTGGAGAGGTGAGGAGAGAGGAGATGGGGCGGACGAGAGGGAGAGAGGGAGAGAGAGATGACGAGGAGGAGAGGAGAGGAGAGAGCGGGAGGGGAGAGAGTTGGGAGAGAGACCAGAGGAGAGGAGGAGAGGGAGAGGAAAGAGGGAGAGGGAGAGAGAAATGAGGGAGAGAGGGGGGAGAGAGGATGAGTAGAGAGAGCGAGAGAGGAAGAGGATGGCGGCGAGAGGGGATGAGAAGGGGAGAGAGAGGAGAGAGACGGAGAGATGAGAGGAGGGGAGTGAGAGGAGAGAGAGGAGAGAGGATGGAGAGGAGAGAGAGAGAGAAGGAGAGAAGAAGAGAGGAGGAGAAGGCGGAGAGAAGGAGTTGGAGAGAGGGAGAGGGAGATGAGGAGGGAGTGAGAGATGAGAGAGATGAGGAGAGGGAGGCGAAGAGAGAGAGAGAAGAGCGAGATGAGAGGGAGACAGAGGAGAGAGAGAGAGAGAGGTAGAGAGTGAGAGGAGAGGAGAGAGAGAGAGAGAGAGCCCACCTTTCCCTCCCTCGCTCTCTCCCCACCTACCAACTTCTACCCACCATATTAGAATAATTTATCAAGAAATATGAATACATTTTGGGATCTGGGTGGGGTAGGATATGTCATTAGGAAATTATTGGAGAAAGTTGATTGATTGGTTGATGGATTTATTGTCTGTCTATACAGTACATCTATCTATCTATGTATCTATCTATCTATGGAGAAAGTTTATTGATTGGCTGAGGTGATTGGTTGATGGATTCACTGTCTATCTATCTATCTGTATCTATCTATATCTACTCGTCTATCTATCTGTATCTATCTATCTATCTATCTATCTATATCTACCTATCTATATATCTATCTATCTATATATCTGTGTATATCGATTTATCTATCTATCTAGTCTAAATATATATATATGTAGCTATCTATCTATCTATCTACATATCTATATCTATCTATCTGTATCTATCTATATATCTACCTATCTATATATCTGTATCTATCTATCTATCTATCTATCTATCTATCTACCTATCTATATATCTGTATCTATATATCTGTATCTATCTATCTGTATCTATCTATCTATCTATACTTACCTATCTATATATCTGTATCTATCTATCTATCTACCTATCTATATATATATCTATATATCTGTATCTATCTATCTGTATATATCTATCTGTATCTATCTATCTATCTACCTATCTATATATCTGTATCTATATATCTGTATCTATATATCTGTATCTATCTATCTGTATCTATCTATCTATCTATATCTACCTACCTATCTATATATCTGTATCTATCTATCTATCTGTATCTATCTATCTGTCTATCTATCTATATATCTGTATCTATCTATCTATCTATCTATCTATCTATATCTACCTACCTATCTATATATCTGTATCTATCTATATATCTTTATCTATCCTATCTATATATCTTTATCTATCTATCTATATATCTGTATCTATCTATCTATCTATCTATCTACCTTTCTATCTATCTATGGACAAAGTTGAATGATTGGCCTATTTGATTGGTTGATGTATTCATTGTCTGTCAGTCTGTCTGTCTGTATATTTATGTCTATCTATCTATCTATCTATCTATTTCTGTCTCTATCTATATCTGTCTATCTATCTATATATACAGTATGTCTATCTATTTATCTGTATCTATCTATATATCTGTATCTATTTATCTGTATATCTATCTATATTTGTCTATATCTATTTGTCTATATCTATCTGTCTGTCTATCTATTTATCTGTATCTATATATATGTATACAGTATATCTATCTATCTGTATATCTATCTATGTATTTGTCTATATCTATCTATCTGTCTGTCTATCTATTTAGCTATCTATTTATCTGTATCTATGTATACATCTATCTATCTGTATATCTATCTGTCTATCTGTCTGTATTTCTATTTCTTTTCCCTAACTCACTATCACTCTCTCTCTCTCCATCACACACACACACACAAACACACACACACACACACAAACACACACACACACACACACACACACACACACACACACACACACACACACACACACACACACACACACACACACACACCATTACCCCCACCCCCCATGGTGTGAGCAGGGAAGGTGCTCTCTCGCTCCCCAGGTGTTCTCTCTCTCTCTTTCTCTAACTATCTTTTTTTTAACTCTCGCTCTATTATACTCCTTTCAGTCTCTCTCACTCAATCCATCTATCTATCTATCTATCTATCTATTTATCTATCTATTTATTATCTATATATCAGTATTAAGGGGGTGACCTGTTTTTGTTCTGTCCTTTTCTATCTTTCTCTGGCTTGTATCCATTTGGCCCCATTCAGCCTTCTGTTTTAAGACGTTTATCCCCATCCAGGTGTCAATTTCTT
>CM064481.1:32764136-32805094 GCA_032716605.1 Paralithodes platypus
ACAACAGGTCTAGTGACCCTTCTAGGTTGCTTGTCCTCCAAAACACTGAGGATCAAAAACAGTGGTTTGTTTATTTTAGGAAAGGGAACTACTGCCCTGCCACTAACGTGGCAGGACTAGGAAGTTAGTAGGGGACATATGGGTTAGTAACTGATCGGAGGATAAAGTTATTCATTTACAAACGCAGTCAGTCGCGGGTTTGATGCGAGATATTTGTCTAGGCGGAATTTAAATGAATCAACGGTGCTGCAGTCTATAACGTCTCGGGGAAGCCCATTCCACAAGTTGACAACTCGATTGAAGAAGAAATTCTTAGATTCGTGTGAGTTAAAAGATTTACCAATAATTTTGCAACCGTTTCCCCGCGTGTAATTAGATTGGTCGATAGTGAAGTACTTACTACAGTTCATATTGTTGATGCCTTTGATGTAAGAGATAGGATGGAGAGAGAGAGAGGGAGGGGGGGGGGGGGAAGGCAGGCAGAGAGGCGCGCACCAATATAAGTTACCAGAATTTTCGATCTAGGAGTTTGTCCCCCCTAAGTGTGTTTGTGTGTGTGAGTGAGTGTGTGAGTGGGAGGGGGGGGGGGGGGGGTAATGTGTGTGGGGGTGGATATGGGGAGGTACGTGTGTGTTTGTGTGTGTGTGTATGTTTGTGTGTGTGGGTTAGTGTGTGTAAGTGTTTGAGTATGTGTGTGTATGGGTGTGGGGTAAGTGTATGTGTGTATGTGTATGTGTTATTTGCTCATATGCGTGTGTGTATTATGTATTTTTTAATAATAATAATAATAATAATAATAATAATAAATATAGGGTTACTGGGTAGAGCACACACCTCCGCCTGCGCTGGCTGGTTCTTTATCATTAATATCATAAAACAAACAAATATTCTGGATCCGAATCGCCTCCTAAATTGAATCATCACACCTTCCTTGGTGCATATCCTATCTGCCCACTAACTTTGGTGTAAATTGGTTTATAACTTTCTGAGATCTCTTGTTTACAGACAAACATACACAGATACAAATGGAACTAAAAACATAACCTCCTCTAAATTCGTTGGTGGATATAGAAATATTAACAATGTACTCAATCTATGTCTGTTTCTAGCTTATATATTTTATTATTATCTATTTATTTACTTGACGAAACAGAGGAAGGGGCGAGGAATGCGAAAGTGGTCCCGGACCCTGAGAATAGGAACTTTAAATGTTGTTCCTGTTCGGGCTCTGTCTCGAGTTGACCATCCTCAGCTATGGGGTAGGCTGTATATACATACATACATAGTGATTTATTAGTTATTTATATATTTATTAATTTATTTATTTATATACATTTTCTAACTCTATTTTTTACTTCATTTCAGGCCTCTACAATCAACACCACACCTACCAGCATCGACTACCACAACTACCAGCATCAAGTAACTACCATTCTACTGAGTCTACTAACCACATCTACCACCATCGAGTAGTTTGTTTGCCTACTAACCCACTTCATCTACCACTACCATCTACCAGGATCGAGTAGTTGGTTAAGCTACTACTACTACCATCAAATCGTTTCTCCATCAACTAACCCACTTCAACTACTAACCACAGCTACCACAATCTACCAGGACCCAGTGGTTTCTTCAGCTACTAACTACTACTACCATCACTACCACAACCACCACCATCTACTAACCACTCCAACTACCATTTCAACCAACCTAACTAACCAACTTGTAGCATTAACAAACCTCTCTAGAATATCAACCTACAGTACTTACCATGTTAAATATATTACTAATGTATCTAAGGTATAATTAATTAATATATATAATTATGTACAAAGGTAAGTTATAAATTGGGTCTAAATTAGGTTTGTAAATTACCGATATATTTCGTTTAATCAATTTCCAGTTTTTTTATATTTTGTTCGTAAATTTGGAAATATAAGGTATAAATTGCCTTGTATTTTTCCATATATACATTATTGAAGTATTTCTTTTAATTATTTTCAAGTTTTCGTATATATTTTTCTTCGTAACTTTTGAAATATAAGGTATAATAGCCTTGTATTTACCCCATCTTTATATTTCCTTGTTCCTCTATTATTATTTTTCTGTTATTAAATTCTCTCGTACACATCTTTCTTCCATTTCTATAGATTTTTTTTTGTATTAAGGGAAAATCGTTATAGGTCTAAAATAATCACCATCGAGTTTTATTTGTGTTTTTGAAAGATCTGTGAAATTATCTCTCTGAAAAATTACATATAGCCTTAAATGTCTCCCCCCCATAATTTCGGCTTATTTTTAGAAAATTCCGATAAGTGAATTCTCTATCAAAAATATTGTTATGCCTTTTTCGTTCTGATAGATTAATTCTCCATCATCCATTTCGCTTGTGTTGATATCTCACCATTTTCTAATCCTTCCGTGTTCTACAAGAGGGGTAACTTAGGTAGCGAGACAAAGCTTCCCACGTTTTCATTTTGGGCCTGCTATTTACATTCGGTCTTAGGCCTCCCTGCTGACTGGGACAATAATAAGACAGTTCCATCCCTCTTAAGACCGGCTAATCCCCCTCACACACTCCCTGATTCTGTGTGGGCGAGAGAGAGAGAGAGAACAAAATTAATTGTCTGTGGTAGGACGCTGTGGTCGTTTTGTAGCTTTTGGTTTGGCGCTACGAAGTATTGTATCCACTATCTGTAGCGTGGGTATATATAACTAGAGATAAGATAACTTTATTGTCAAATCAGTACATTACAGTTTGAAATTCATTTTGGCATTAAACTCATCCATATAAGATAAAATTTACAGAACATTATTACTTACATCATTTACACATCAGACACCACCTAAATGTAGCGGGCATACGTTTCATTCGTTCTGTGTGAAGCGTTTGTTTTGACGCTACGAAGCATTGTATCCACTATTTGTATCATGGTGACTAGAGGCGCTCTGGCAGTTAACTAAATATCACATAGCATTATAAATACAGTGTAGCAAATATCCGTCTTGGTCGTTCTGTGGAAAGCGTTTGGTTTGGCGCTACAAGAATACAAGAATACGGAAGTCTGCAGAGAGCCGATTGGCCCACACAAGGCAGATCCCTTTCAAACCCAACCAATCTCGGGGCATTGTATCGACTATCTTGTGTGTGTGTGTAGCGGACAAACGTTTCAGTCGTTCCGTTTGAAGCATTTGGTTCGAGGCTACGAAGCATTATAACAACTGGCTGTATCATCAGGTCAGGTCAGGTCAGGCGAAGGTATTGAGGGATAAGCCTTTACAACGGCACCTCGTATCTAGTTTCCGAAGTGTTGAAAGGGGAGAAGTCACCATTCTGTGTGAGTGTTTCTTGCAGTAAGCTGAATTCTGGAAATATTTAAGACGTTTCGATCATTCTGTGCAAGGCGATTGGTTCGACGCTACGGAGCATTGTAGGCTGTAGGCTCTGTCTGTATCATGGTTGTATGTACCTAGAAACGGTCTTGTTGTAAATTGTATATAATATAGCATTGAAAAGAGAATTTGTTTTTGTTTTTGCTGCGTTTTTGAAGTAAACACGAAATTTCCGTAGTGCTACAAACGCTACAGAGGATATTATTGCTGCGATCTTGTAGTGAACTCAATCTTAAGAGGGTGTTTTTGCTGCGATCTTGAAATATACCTGAAATTTTCGTAGAGCTACAATCGCTACAGAGGATTTTATCACTGGGTCTTGTAGTGAACTGGATCTTACATAGTGCTACACATCGCTGCTATAAGGATTGGTTGGTTTCTTGCTGCTTTGAAGTGAGAGTCGAAGCTTTCAGAACATTGCTTTCTTTAATTATTAACTGATACAAATATTACAAAGGAAATCAAGCAACAACATATAGAGGGTTTTATTGCTGCTTCTTGTAGTGAATTCGATCTTACATAGTGCTACAAATCGCTGCTATAAGGGCTATAAGGGTTTCTTGCTGAGGGTCAAAACTTTCAGAACATTTACACTTTTTCTTTATTATTCTGTATATTTCCTTTTCTTTCTTTAATTGATACACATATTACAAAGGAAAGCGAGCAACAACAGACTCTGTAAGCCTCAAAGTAGTTATTTATGCATTTAATAACTCCAGTGTTTTGGAAGTGAACATGAATATTAGTTAATATTTCTTGATTATTAGCATTATTATTGTATTATTTCGTTATTAAGGACACTATAAAATAATTGTAAGATATACTTCTGGATGATTAGCATTATTGTTGAATTACGTTATTAATTAAGGACACTTTATTAATTAAGGACACTTTATTAATTAAGGACACTTTATTAATTAAGGACACTTTATTACGATATTAAGGATACTATAATATAATTGTAGGTAGACTTCTGGATTATTTATTTACGTTATTAAAGACAGTACCTATTAATTGTAAATAGACTTTAAGGGTATAAAGAGTTTGGCGATAGATAGATAGATATAAATACATATATATAAATATATAATACATTTAGATAAATATAATATATAATTGTTAAGTACTGTTAATTAGATAGCTAATTAAGTAATTATAAGTGTGTTCTAAGTGCTTGTTTTGGGTGCTAGTAAGAAAAGTGAGTACAACATTTAAAAGGAAAGCAAACAATAACAGGAAATCTAGCTCTGACAAGGCTGCTATCACTAACTTAAGAATTTATTAAAACGTTTATTAATAGTATATTTATTAATTTAATAAGTTTATTATATTAAAATATACAACAAATAATACAAAATTAACTGAAAATATACACAAGTAACAGAAAATAAACTGATTGCTAAAGAACGAAAACTACCTGACGTTGAAGTATAGTATAACTCAAAGCCGCTAAAACCTCGCTGCGATTCTAAACGAGAGACCACTTAACCTCCCTTAAAGGTATCCGGAAGACCGTTATTGATTTTGCTCGATTGCTAACGAACGAAAACCACCTGACGTTAAATTATAAAATATATCACAGCCGCTAAATCCTCGCTACGATTCTCCGCCAGGCTCACATAACCATCCGCAAAATTCGGCGAGAGAGCAGAGCGTCAAGATGTCCTTCCTACTCCACTTCAGCAATTACTTGATAGGAGGTAACGTCCCCATCGATGACGGGGTCGACAAACTTAACAGAAAGTACACAATCTTAATCTTAATATGTTTATCGTTACCGCTGGTGACGAAACAGTTCGCCGGCGATCCGATTGAGTGCTTCACGCCGACGTATTTCACGGAACCGCAAGCGAAGTATGTGAATTCATACTGTTGGACAGCGAGTACATATTATATCGTCCCTACCGATGAAAATGCGAGGGAACAAGTGACTAGAGTGCATTCGGTGAGTTTTGACGATGAAAACGGTTCGACGCAGATAAAAGGCGAGAAAGTTAAAGTAAACTACTATCAGTGGGCACCCATCATACTCTTAGTAGAAGCGGGATTGTTCTACGTTCCGTTTGCCATATGGAACTCGACGGCCAAGAATTCCGGCATCAAAGTCGGCCGGTTGTTGAAGAAGGTGTCGGTAATATCGCAGTACACCCCCGGACACCCAGACAGAGACGCCCTCATAGCAGAGTTCTTGGATCAGTTCAACACGTTAATGGGGGTTTCCAAATGCTGTCCTGGCACCGTCTGTAAATTTGACTGCAATTTGGCTTGCGGTGGAAGTCCATCCTCCTCGTTGTTCATTCTGTACATGGTTGTAAAGTCCATGTATGTTTTCAACATCCTCATGCAGTACTTCCTGCTTACTGTATTTTTAGGCAAAGGATACCTCTTCCACGGTATCGAAGTCGTGGAGAAGTTGATTAACAAAAAGGAATGGTGGACCTCCCCGAGATTCCCATTACAGACTCTTTGTCAGGTATTAGCCGCCCAGCAGGGGTCTCTGCGGACGTACACGTGCCAGTGCGTTCTGCCGATCAATCTATTCAACGAGAAGATCTTTTCGTTCATTTGGTTCTTCTTTGCCATTCTCCTACCGGTAACTATTTACAGCGCTCTGATCTGGGTGTGGCGGACGTTCACATGCTCGCGCATCGCCTTCGTTCACTATTACCTGTGGCGAACCAGACGTGTTGGGAAAGAGGACCTGTACAACAACGCTCGCAAGATGGCCGTTCAATATCTCGGGTGGGACGGCTGCCTGGTGCTCCGTCTGATTGAGATGAACCACGGCGGCACGATCCTGACCATCCTGACTGAGCGACTCTGGGAGTTTTATGAGGGGATGGAGAGGGCGCAGCAAGATGGCGGGGACCCTGAGGCTTTCCTGAATCAGCGTCCGCCCATCTTCGCCTGCGGTCCCTACCCAGCCCCGGGGCCCTCGTCCCTCACGCCGACCCCCACGGGCCCGTACGGATTTTACGGGAAACACTTTATGCCAGGCTCGACAGGGGGGTACCCGGGATACATGTGGGGAAACCATCAGGACCTAGCTACCCCAGGATACAATAGTTACCCCCGGATTAGAGGCAAGATCAGGTAGTCCTAGAACAACCCTTCATGTGTCCTGATGGATTCCCAGCACTTCCCAGAGACATGATCATAATTCTACTTTACTTTGGCCGACCTTTTCAGATAGAGTAATTCATAAATGCCCTGAATTTCGGTGTGAGTATCCTAGGTTCGAGTCCTTAGAATCACACATGTATTTGTTGATTTCATTAATTGAGTTTAGAAGTAAATTTGGTTGTTGAAAAAATAGGAATAGATGTGGCAGCTTGTTTGTATATTACTTTTCTATAATCTTATGCTATTAGCTCTATGTAGTATGGATGACACCTTGATGCATCATTATATATATACACACACACAGTATATATATACACAAATATAAAGACCGAGTGCTCCACACGAAGCGCGGTTCTGGTCTCACGTCCTAATGGCGGCGTTCCAGGCAGCCCTGTTAAGAGCTGCCTCACTTGTCAGGTTCTTTGATTTAAGATCATTATTATAAGTTTAACCCTTCTACTGATGACGTATCAGTACATAAAAGCAGTTTGCTTTTTGCAGAGTAAGAATTGTGTTGTGTGTCAAACAGCATTGTGTCAAGCATAGACTACAGTAGATCTGGACTTGACACAAAAATGGAACTTTGTAGTAAGGGACCCAAAATCGAAATCGAACCCCCAAGTTCGAACCTCGAAACCGCAAAAATGTGATATTTTCGTGGTTTCGAGGTTCGAACTTGGGGGTTCGTTCTCCGATTTTGGATCCCTTACTGCAAACTTATATTTTCGTGTCCAGTCCAGATCTACTGTAGTCTATGTGTCAAGGTATTCAATAGTTCTCAACTTACTTTAATATTCAACATAAGTATCCTAGTGCAGCTAACATGCCCTTTAGTCTGCCTTCAAGTTGGACAGGATTGGATTTTTTTTTAAACTTGGCAAGCATATGTCTCGTCTTTCGGTCGGCCGGAGTAAAGTACTGTATGACGATCTCTGTAGACTAACTATACTCTGTTTCTTTTCAGCTGGCGGTAAATTAAATCCTATAGCAGCAAATATTTAGGCACTTAATGGAAGAACATGAATTACTGTCTCTGCATTATATTGAGACCAAGTTTATATAATTAGCACCATATAAGAACATAAGAAAATGGGAGTCTGCAAAAAACCGATTGGCCCAAACAAGGCAGATCCCTCTCACACCCAACCCTAATTATAAGGCCTTATATTTCACTATAAAATATGAAACTACTATGTCTCTGCTTCATATTAAGACCAATATTTCATTACAAAATATTAAACTACTCTGTCTCTGCATCATATTAACCTCTACTGTACCGTAGGATACAGTAATAACAGTCCCCCCCCCCCCAGTCCCAAGCAATGTGGCCAAAATGGCAAGATATAACAACCTCCCACCTCAATAGATGAGAGAAGACTGGCTCCCCGAGCCTTCAGACGGTCTTATATAAGCTGAGAAGTGTTGCCATATCGAGAGCAGTGCTCAAATGGGCATGGTACCAGGTACAGCCTGATACAGGCAGTTACAAGGAAATTACATTACTGACGGATACTAGCCGTCGCTTGGATTGGACGGGTTAAAACCAAGTTTATATAATTATCATCATATTTCACTATAAAATATGAAACTACCGCCAGTTGAGATGAAACTACCGCCAGTTGAGATGAAACTACCGCCAGTTGAGATGAAACTACCGCCAGTTGAGATGAAACCGAGTATAGTCCACCCCGTAGTCTAATGCATTAACCCTTTCAGGATTAGGCTGCATTTTGATCGCTTATTCTGGCTATCTTTAGACGATTTGATACAGCTTAGGAAGGATCTGTGTGACTGGAAAGGGTGTAAAGACCATCTCAATGGACCCTCGGACTTCCATATACCCTTTTTAATCTGAGCAATTTTTATAAAGCTTAGGAAGGATCTGTGGGACTTGAAAGGGTGAAGATTGTCTCAGTCAACCCTCTGACTTCCCTACACCCCTCCTAATCTGAATAAAATCGTCTAATGCTAGCCTGAATAGTGAAAAAATGCGTCCAGGATTGATTTAGAAGTCAAACCGGTGTCACACGAGCTCTTTTTCCAGCCAATAATTTGGAGCAATTCTCGTTTGGTAACTTCAGAATAACACTTTTATTAGTCTCAAGCTACCAAACATATTCTGAAATATTGTGAGAATATTAATTATATATATATATATACTGTATATATATATATATATTAAATCATAGACTACAGTAGATCTGGACTTGACACGAAAATGGAACTTTGCAGAAAGGGACTCAAAATCGGAGAAAGAAACCCCAAGTTCGAACTTCGAAACCGCGAAAATATCACATTTTCACGGTTTCCAGATTCGAACTTGGCGGTTCGTTTTCCGAGTTTGGGTCCCTTACTGCAAAGTTCCATTTTCGTGTCCAGTCCAGATCTACTGTAGTCTATGATTAGATATATATATATATATTAGATAAACTGTATATTATGTAATTAAATATGTATTGCTTCTATAAAATTGCCGGAAAGAGCGCTCGTCTGACACTGCCTAAGAAGTTCTAAATCTAACTTTGATCTTCACCCAATTTGGATTTAGACATTTGAATTAGAAGATAAAATTAGTGAATGTGAATTAGACATATTTAGAACAAGTTACTTAGACTTTGACCTTTGGATTTTGACTTCGAATGGAACTTAGAAATTCGACTTAGAAGTGTGTTATAGGATTATCCCCCTTGAGGTTCATGGCGCATTTTAACAGTATATTCTGGCTCTGGTTTTCTACAGCTTAGGAAGGATCTGTGGGAGTTAGAAGGGTAAAGACGGTCCTAAGCGACCCTCTGACTGCCATATGCCCTCCCTAAGCTGAATACAATCCTCTAAGGCCAGCCGGAAATAGGAAAAACAATGCGACATACGATACTGAAAGGCTTAAGGGGGCCCACCTCGTGTTTTCCCTCTCTCTCTCCCTCTCTCTCTGGCTTGTATACATTCGGCCCCATTCAGCCTACTGTTTTAAGACGTTTATCCTCATGCAGGTGTTAATATTTTCCTGGCAAGCGGTAGTGAGGCATCATATTTGTTTAGATGTTTTTGACAGCAGGCTAAATTTGTACATTTTTCGATAGAAAAATTTCTCCGGCAAAGCCGGATTCCTCCATACGATGCTGGCTCGCTATCGCTCGCCAGGAAGAAATCGACACCTGGATGGGGATGAACGTCTTTAAACAGTAAGCTGAATGGGGTGGAATGGATACAAGCCAAAGTAAGAGAGAAAAGGAGAGAAAAAATGCAGGTCACCCCCCTTAACTTAGGCACTTGAATTAGATGATCAATAATTAAAATATCCAAAGAGTGTGGAAACAAAGAGTGTTATAATAAACTGGGATTGGTTGGTTTCAAAAGGCATATTATAAAAAAATATATTCGAATATTTAGATTATCTATATTTAATTATTTGATTAATTATATTGGCCGTGTGTCGACATTTTATATCAGAATGGCGACTGGATTTGAAGGGTAACAGAAAGAAAATAGGTATATAAGATCATTGGGTATATCGATGGTGATTTACCTTGCTATCTTTGTATTAGATGGGTTTATTACCAAATATAAAAAGATATATAAGATCATTAGGTATATCGTATAGGTGAACAAGTTTTGTTACCTAGGAGATACCATCTCTGCCGGTGGTGGGGCCGAGGCTGCCACTGTTGCTAGAATTAGGTGTGGCTGGGGGAAGTTCAGAGAATTGACGCCAATCCTGACCATGAAAAGAATGCCTCTCCCCCTGAAGGGAAAGGTGTATGCCTCATGTGTTAGAAGTGCAATGACGTATGCCTCAGAAACATGGGCCGTTAGAGTGGAGGATGTCAACAGAATGGAGCGTAATGAGATGAGAATGGTGAGATGGATGTGTGGGGCCAGGCTACAGGATAGAATAACAAATGTTGAGCTGAGGATACGTTTAGGTATAAAGAGTATTAGCGAGGTGATGCGTACAAGTAGACTGGGATGGTATGGACATGTGGAGAGAATGGATGAACAAAATTGGGTGACAAAATGCAGGTCTGTGATTGTGGAGGGAGCTGCACCAAGGGGTGGACCGAGGAAGACCTGGGATCGGACTATACGCGCCGATCTCAAATCCAAGAACTTGACAAGTGAAGCAGCCCTTAACAGGGTTGCCTGGAACGCCGCCATTAGGACAAGAGACTGAAACTGCACTTATGTGTGGAACACTCAGTCTTAAAATGTTATGTATGTATGTGTATGTATCGATGGTGATTTACTTTTCTATCTTTGTATTAGATGGGTTTATTACCAAATATAAAAAGATATATAAGATCATTAGGTATATCGATGGTGATTTACCTTTCTATCTTTGTAATAGATGGGTTTATTACCACCAATGTACTTGTATAAGGGAAGAAAAAGGTATATAAATTCCATTGGGTTTATTACCACCAATATGCCTTTATAAGGGTAAATAAAAAGGTACATACATTCGTTGACCCAGTTAGCCTGTTAGGTGCTTGTATCTAAGCTGAGAAGTGTTGCCAACATCTCGGAGCAGTGCATATAATTATGTCATGGTACGGTCGTGCTAATAAGTCATGTCCCAGCTGTCATTACGTTTGGCTTACTCTGTGCTGTATTAATGTCTGCCAGATGTTGAATAGGGTGGGTATGTGTAGGAACATGTTTGTATATTTCACTCGATATGAAGAAATGAAGCTTAGATATTGCTGATACCAATTATTGATCAAAACATACTTGGTGCCGAGTCATGACTTATTAGCGCGACTGTACACTCGGATACCATAGTCTTTAGCCCACTCATAAGAATTTGTGGACCCCTATGATCTTCTGTGCAATTATACCTATCTGGAATTATTTTTGGATAGAACTTGCTTTTCAATAAATACTATACTGTGTATATAGTTTTCTTGTTGATTTATAGAAGTTATATTCATAAAATCGTTTCCAGAGATATACTTCCATAATTAAAAGTAGGCGAAGTCCACAAATATTAGAGACTACGGTATCCAACTGTACCAGGTACCGCTCGATACTGGAAGTTACAAGGACCGCTTATTATGGACGAGTGACTTATTTACTGTCGGCCAAGAAAAATAATCGAATTAATTATAAGGTGATATAATTAATCGTGCGTTATATAAGATAGGGTAGATTAATGGATACGAAATAATGGCTATATAAATTAATAGCTATGTAAAATAATAGATATATTAAATGGAGAAGAATAAATAATAATGCATATATGAATTAATAACTAAATTTAATAATAGATATATACGCTAACACGATAGATTAATGGAGAGATATACAAAATAATTGATATATAAATTGATTGATAAATAAATTGATAGATATATACATTTATATATACATAAACCGTCAAAGTGATTTATTGTATAAAAGAAACATTTAAAAACATTTCTTAGATGCTTCTTTGATATATGCAGTGCTGCTTTTAGTGCTCCCATTTTCTCTCCATGATTTTTTAAGGCTAATTTGTGTAGATAACTTTGCAGCAATTAGTTAATTTATATATTTTTTATATATTTCAATTTGATGCGTTATCTTTTCATATTTTAAGCTTCTTATCTTTCTGCGTATATGAATTTTCCACATTAAATTTTTTCATAGGCCTATATACTTTTTCCATTTCAATATATATATATATATATATATATATATATATATATATATATATATATATACGGTATATAATATATATACAGTATATATTTTGTATTTATTTATTTATTTATTTTTTTATTTTTTATTTTTTTTGTCTGGTGTTGGCTCCATGCAAGCCCAGTTTTTTGCAACACTCGTAGACTACAAATTTTCCAAAATAGTTTAGTCACCTCCTTCCCAACAACCCCCCCGTCTGCCCGGCAAGAGTGATTATCGTGAAAAACGAAATCTGGCGAACCGTGGAGACGTTCCTGACGATTGGAAAGATAATAGTAAAATTTAATATATATATACAAATAAATAAATATATGAATAAATATAATTTATAATAACTAATAAAAAGGTATGGATAAGTGGTAATGTCCCCGACGATTGGAAGGAAAATAATAAATATATAATAATAATAATAATAATAATAATAATAATAATAATTGGTGACAGATTAATTCAGAAAATATAAGCGGAAATGTTCCTAAGATTAGAAAAAATAATATTCAGTAATACTGTACGTAAAATAATGCATAAAGTCCATTCAAATTATCGTTGTAATGGTATGCGATTAAAAGCGATCGATAATAAGAAAATTAGACAAACGAAAGATAACGAAAAACGGCGTGATACTAGCAAGAAATTACGAAAAATGTTGATAATTGGCGAGTAATAGCGAGAATATATATAATAATTAGTGAGAAATATTGGGAAATGACAGTAAACAACAACAAACAGCAACCAATACCGAATTTTTTTGAAAAATAGCGAGAAAATAGCGAAAAAAAAGGCGATATCGAGAAAGAGCGACAAATAACGAAAATAAAAAAAGCAATCGACATCGAGAATAAACGAAAAAAGTGAACATTAGCGACCAATGGCGAAACACGGCGAAAACAGCAAACGTTATCGAGAAATAGCGAAAAACTAGTGTGAAATAGCAAGAACTGGCGAGAAATAGCGAGAAAGACAGCAAACAATATTAAAAAATAGCGAAAACATACTGATAAATAGCGAGAACCGACGCAAACAAGCGAGAAAGATTGAAAAACACTAATCCATATCGAAAAATAGCAAAAGAAAAGTTAAAAATAGCGATAAATGAGTTAAAAATAGCGATAAATGAGTTAAAAATAGCGATAAATGACGAAAAAATAGCGAGATATTGCGAGTAAAACCGAGAGATCTGATCAGCGACGATTGGTTTGAGAATTAACGATAAAAACAATTAATTTCGAGACCCCTAAGAGACCCTATAGAAACAGAGAACGGCCAACCTCCGCCATCTTGGGGCCACTGGTGATATTTTCCTCTCTTTACACTTAACCCCTTCCGTACCGGCGACACATTTTCCATTTCTTTCGAGCTATATACAGACGATTTCGTGCAGTTTAAGAAGGATTGGTGGTGGTAAATTTGGTTAAATGAGAGGGTCGGAGATCTATCAATTGCTATAAGTCCTTCCTAAGCTGAATAAAATCGTCTAATAGTTGCCTGAATATAGTGAAAAGGACGTCACCGGTAATGAAGGGGTTAAATTTCTCGACATGTTTGTATACATATGTGTGTATATACTGAGGCACATACCCCATAGCTAGGGATGGCCGACTCGAGGCAGAACCCGAACAGGGACAACACAACATATCACAAAAAAACAAGATATAAATTGACACATCTAGGTTGCCCAGGAGAAGGCCCAGAGACCAGCACTCCCCCGGCCCCAGACCTCCTGGAGAAGTTACGGTCTCAGCAGGCAGACATGCAGCGGAGCACACCACGTATCCAGGCATGACCCTTCATATATACCGGCTCCCTGGGCCAGGCGCCTGACGGACTATTATCTAGTCCAACTGGCGCCCGACCCCCTCTCCCAAACGACCGCGTTATCACTCATCTATTCACTATCATTCTCCATTCATTCCTATTTATTACCACTTCTCTTGTCTGATCTATAGTCATTCCTCTATCTTCCAACGCTTGTTCTACACAATCTCTCCAACTCAATGGAGGACCTCCTATCCCTATACCTCCCCTTGTATCTGACTCTCATGTTGGCTTTGTAAGCTTTTCATCTTCCATTCTTTCAACATGACCATACCAGCACAGCACCCTTCTGTCCACTCTGGCCGACAAAGGTTCCTGCTGCCCCACTCTCCTACGTACTGTATCTCTTCATTCCTCAATATACCCATTATAAACATTTAGTAACACTGGTTCACTTTGTTCAACTTTGGTGTTAGTGTTCAGTGTTGTGGAGGCAGCCATTTAGGAGGAGTAGTGCATCACAGGTGCCAGAGCCGACAAAATAATATTACTCAATTCAACAAATCGCAACAACGGGATGATATTTTAGCTTTGAGCATGTAAAATTTAGATCCAGAAATCAAACTGTATATCCTGTACCAGTATTGAGGGATGGTTAACCCTTTGAGAGTCATAACACGTTTAGACAGTTTATTCTGGCTATTATTAGACGATTTTATACAGCTTAGGAAGGATCTGTGGGAGTTAAAAGGGTAAAGACTATCTCAATTAACCCTCTGACCTCCATATAATGTGGCGATTCACTCTCATGGCCACCTCACTCAGGGATCAAGACTTGGGGCAATAAATAGATAAATAGATAGGTCAGGTGAAGGTATTGAGGGATCAGCCTTTACAACTGCACCTCCTATCTACTCTTCCAAGAGTGTTGAGAGGGTAGGAGGGGGTGTTGGAGAGAGAGGTAGCTTGTTTTCTTTTGAACTGGGTGATTCAACAGAATTGGCCTTTGTATCGGTACTAGTTCAAGGTTAGTTGAAGGAGACAGTTAGGCAGATAATGGTCCATAATTGTAAATAACTTTGGCTTATTATAGTTTTGCCGTATTGCCAGCAAATTAACCCAGGGATTGCGACTGTCCTTCCGGAAGCACGGTATATAAACATGTGCCAGTGCCGGGAAATTTGTCAAAATTGGGTGACACATATATGCATCTCACATATGCATCTCACTATATGCATCTCACATATATGGCACTCAGCTTAAGAATGTAAACAGAGAAACTGATCTGGGAGTAACAATATCGAGTAACCTAAAACCGAGTCAACAATGTTCAGAAGTTGTTAAGAAGGCAAACAAAATAATTGGCTTTATAGGCAGGTCATTTGAGCATAAATCCAAAGAAGTTATCCTAACCCTTTACAATTCCTTAGTCCGCCCTCTTCTGGAATACTGCGTTCAATCCTGGTGCCCTTATTACCAAAAAGATATAAACAAGCTAGAACGAGTTCAACGTAGAGTTACCAAATGATACCTAGCCTAAAGAACAAACCATACGAAGAGCGTCTTAGAGAATTAAATCTATTTCCTTTAACCCAGCGCAGATTAAGAGGCGACTTAATTCAAGTGTTCAAAATCATCAAAGGCATCGACAATATGAACTGTAGTAAGTACTTCACTATCGACCAATCTAATTACACGCAGGGAAACGGTTGCAAAATTATTGGTAAATCTTTTAACTCGCACAAATCTAAGAATTTCTTCTTCAATCGAGTTGTCAACTTGTGGAATGGGCTTCCCCGAGACGTTATAGACTGCAGCACCGTTGATTCATTTAAATTCCGCCTAGACAAATATCTCGCATCAAACCCGCGACTGACTGCGTTTGTAAATGAATAACTTTATCCTCCCCTCAGTTACTAACCCATATGTCCCCTACTAACTTCCTAGTCCTGCCACGTTAGTGGCAGGGCAGTAGTTCCCTTTCCAATGTTCCCTTACCCACTCTAAACCACTGTTTGGACACTTGATCCTCAGTGTTTTGGAGGACAAGCAACCTAGAAGGGTCACTAGACCTGTTGTTGCTTGATTTCCTTTGTAATCTCTCCATACCACATCCTTCACTCCACTCCCCCCCCCCCCCCTCTCTCTCTCTCTCTCAACTTGACCTTATATTTTGCACAGGTTCATGGGTTAACTCTTAGAAGATACAATTAAGTAACACCCCGTTCTTAACATTAATCATCAACTACAAACCCCAATGCACTTGACTAAACTAATGAAAGCACATGGTCCTCCCGGGATTCCAACTCGGGACACCACACCCAGAACATAAGCACACATTTTGTTTTCTGGTTTATGGCTTTTCCTGGAAAGTATTACACTGTGGTAGCCCCTGTGTTCCAGGCGGGAGGTTGGCCGATCCCTGTTGCTACTGGGGGTCTTTAGCGTTGGTGAACGACATTTTGGGTTTCAGTGGTAACCAAATCGACATTATATTTTTTGAGGCAGCGGAGGAATTATGTTTTTTTTTTATGGTCACGAAATTGATTATATATATATATATATTTTTTTTGAAGGGAGTAATTGTATATTTTGTTAATCTCTGGTTTTATTTGAGTTTTAATAAAGTTAATTATTATTCTTTGTTAAACCTTTCTAAGTTAGTAAAATGTGTGTTTGTGTGTGTGTGTGTATGTGAATGTGATAACATGTATTAGAAAGAGTGTGTATGTATTTACGTATGTGTGTGTGTGTGTGTGTGTGTGTGTGTGTGTGTGAGAGAGAGAGAGAATCCATGAAAAATTTGCTAGTTTGCCCTACCTATACCTCGTAACAGAAAACTGGTGTATCAAAGAAAACGGGTGTTATATAACCTAATATTGAGAGAGATAATCAAGGGATATTTGTGATAAATAGATAGATCACACACACACACACTCTCTCGCATTCACACGCACACATACATACACTCTCTCACATTCGCACGCATTCACTCACATACGCACACTGACACACTCTCTTTCACTCACACAGTCACACTTACACACATATACTGAAAACTTACATGCAGTCATACACACACACACAACTACGTCACAATATTTTTAGTCATTCAAATTGTTCTCTCTATTAAATATTTGTATTTTATATATAAATTTGTTTATTAATCGATATAGTTAATTATTAAGTTATTTATTTGTATATTTACGAAATATATTTTATGTGATGGAGATGAGCTGTTTGAGGAGTATGGGTGGAGTTACTCGTAGAGACAGATTGAGGAATGAAGAGATACGTAGGAGAGTGGGGTAGCAGGAACATTTGTCAGCCAGAGTGGACAGAAGGGTGCTGAGCTGGTATGGTCATGTTGAACGAATGGGAGATGAAAGGCTTACAAAGAGAATATGTGAGTCAGATACAAGGGGAGTTAGAGGGATAGGAAGACCTCCATTGAGATGGAGAGACTGTGTAGTACAAGCGTTGGAAGGTAGAAAAATGACTGTAGATCAGGCAAGATAAGTGGTAATAAATAGGAATGAATGGAGAATGTTTGTGAATAGACGAGTGATAACGCGGTCGTTTGGGAGAGGGGGTCGAGCACCAGTTGGACTAGATAATAGTCCGTCTAGGCGCCTGGCCCGGGGAGCCGGTATATATGAAGGGTCATGCCTGGATGTGAGGTGGGCGGACATTGTGGTGGTGGAGCTTCGCTACGTGTCTGCCTGCTGAGACCGGAACTTCTCCGGGAAGTCTGGAACCTGAGAATCATTTGCTGGAAGACCCCAAATGGGCCATGGTCTCTGGGTCTTCTCCTGGGTGACCTAGATGTGTGTGAATTTGTATTTTTTTCCCCTGTTCGAGCTCTGCCTCGAGTCGGTCACCCCCAGTTATTGGGTATGTGCCTGAGTTTATACATACATACATACATTATTGGTTCACAGTTTATTATATATATTAGTGGCTCCTTTTCACTCCATTCCAAATTATAGAGGAAATAAGGAGTCCTTACATTATTATTGGATCAACAAATTAGGGTTTAGTAAACACAATATTGTTTACTAGAGCAGGGGGCTAGGAATCCTCCTCCCCTTGTATAATTCTCCTACTCGACAAGACTGAGAAACGGGCGAGGGAACGCAAAAGTGGTCCCGAACCCTGAGAATAGGAACTTTAAATGTTGTTTCTGTTCGGGCTCTGTCTCGAGTCGGCCACCCCCAGCAATGGGGTATGTGTCTGAGTGTATACATACATACATTGTTGAATTTGTATTATTCTTTTTATTTATATATTTATTTATTATTTGTGTTTGTATTATTATTATTATTATTATTATTATTATTATGAGTAATATTATTAAGTAGTATTGTTTTGTTATGCAGGTGTATATTATTATTACCGTACTATTTTTCTTATTTTCTTCCTTTTCTTCTTCTATCTTCTTCTTCTTCTCCTATCAAGTTTACAAACACACTTCCAAGACTCCCCTTCCAGACAAATTTGTAAAGTTTTCGGTTGGTCGAAGGCTGTTTCCACCTAAATTGTAGGTCGCTCTCGCTCGCCAGGAAAAACAAATCGATAACCAATGATTATGCATTAAGATACTAGGGCTGTAAATACTGTATATGATTATAACAGAAACTATTATATTTAGTGTGATTAAAAAGCTGTATGAAAGATTTAATATCGCTATAACATATACTGATGAATAGAATATGTTATGATTACAATTATTATGCATCAAAGTTATACATTTAGAGATGAATTATTAGTATAGAAAATGCATATGTTGTAGAACTAGAATATGTACAGTCGCGCTAATAAGTCATGTCTCGGCTGTTGTTGTTCCCCAAGCTGCCTGGCCGAACAGCCCCAAGGCCCCGAGCAAGGCCAAGGCCATAACCGAGCACCCCAACAGAACCCTCCCTGCCGACCACAATGTGTCTCGGCTGTAATTACGTTTGGCTTGCTCTGTGCTGTATTAATGTCTGTCAGATGTTGAATAGGGTGGGTAAGTGTAGGAAAGTGTTTGTATAATTCACTCGATGTGAAGAGATGAAGCTTAGATATTGCTGATACTAATTATTGATCAAAACATAGTAGGTACCGAGACATGACTTATTAGCGCGATTGTACAGTATGTGTCACAGAAACTATACATGAAAACAATGATTTCTCTAGAAAATGGAATATATATTTGTTTATAAAATAGACCATTTAATAAATACACAGGTATGATAGAACCTGTGTATATAAGAAACTATAAGAAACTAGAATATGATGTGGGATTAGAAAAATATCTATAAAACATGTCAAGTTAAAATATATAATAAGATGAATAAATAACATGAAACACGAATACGTTACGAAATTCAGAGGAAAATATGTATAAAACGATCCAGTTAATTCTGTGACAATAATGTGACAATAAAATATCTCGGTCTATGGTGAAAAATAATCGTCTCCCAAACCATTAGAAATTAGGTTTGTGTATTTAGAAATGTACATGAGTAAATACGGAAATGTTTTTATTCATAACCCAATTTTTTTATCTTGAATTGTGTAACATAAGCATTGTCCTATAAAAAGTGAATCAATTGTTGATTTTTAGAGATAGCAACTTATTTATACATGCCTCGTTAACCCCTTCTGTACCGGCGCCGTGTTTTCAGTTATATTTTATCTACATCTAGACGATTTTGTGCAGTTTAAGAAGGATCTGTGGTTTAGTGAGATAGTTCTAAGCCTGTTAATTGCTGGAGACCCTTTATAAACTGAATTAAATTGTCTAAATAGAGTTAGGATAAAAGTTAAACGATGTCTCCGGTCCAGGAGTTTTTATGCCGAGGAAAGGATGAACTTGTTTTAAGGTTAAGTATACTGCCGATAGAATAGAATAGATTAGATGATAGTTAGAGGGTTATTGAACAGTTAGAGTAGTTATTTAAGTGATGTAAATACTGCCTATAAGTGAGAGAGAGAGAGAGAGCGAGAGACAGAGAGGTGTTTACAAGTCTCTTAGTGTAGACATTAAGTAAGGCATTTTTTAATATATTCTTTATTATGGCTATCAATAGTCGATTTTATTCAGTTTGGGAATAGAAACGTATCCAGTATCTTGATTAATTCTTTTGACCAATTTTGTTTTCTATTTGCATGAAAGAGGCAAAAGGCAAAGCTGCCTTTAACAAGTGTCCCCACCAAATTTGAAAGACTACAAGAGATCCAAATTTGAACCTACGTGATTTAGGTGTGTTGGACAGAACTGTGGTGTGCTTGTTAAGTGTAGTGAAATTAATAGGAGGAGGAGGTGTTTGTGAGAGTTAGCTGGATTACTCTCTGTGTAGGTGAGACACCAACAAAAACAGTGAGGGAAGTCAGACAAATGAAACAGAAATTCCAGCAACTCCTTATCAAATGCCTATGTGGCCTTCCCCGGGTACTGCCCTGCGCGACTGGTGCCCACAATCTCCCCACTACAAAACTATATATTATAATGTAAAACTTGCAAAATAAACAAACCAAAACGAGACCAAAACAATATAAAGGCAAAAGAACTAATCAAAATCGCTGTGGAAATATCGCTTTATCAAAATAAAATATATAAATGAAAGAACGCAATCCACCACATAGAGTGAGTTAATCTGTTTCCAAAGCAAACTAATCCCACGTATTAGCCTAACAACGCGCTATTGTCACGTTCAAG
The DNA here is from genome assembly GCA_032716605.1 of Paralithodes platypus. NCBI lineage: Eukaryota > Metazoa > Arthropoda > Malacostraca > Decapoda > Lithodidae > Paralithodes > Paralithodes platypus. The sequence continues at coordinate 32,784,787 of CM064481.1, forward strand.
GAATTAGTCAATTTGGAAAAGCAAGTGCTATCCAAAAATAAATTCCAATTATGGGTCCTACTAAGTCGAATACAATCCATAAAGTCGTCTATTGGTAGCAAGAATAAAGTAAAAAAAAAAAAAAAAAAAAAAAAAAAAGTCATGACACTGAATCTATCAACGCCATTGTATTAATATTATTGTAATATTGTATTGTGTACATAAATATATACTTGATTGCATTGTGCTTGATGTGTGTAAGCTTATTATAGGTCCATGAAAAACAAAAACATGTATATACTGTATATATATATATATATATATATATATATATATATATATATATATATATATATACTGTATACTCTAACCTTTGTATAAATATGTGTGGCTTTGAAGTGTATGAACAAAAAGCATTTCATTTGTATAATAGTGAAAATGAAGCTAGATTTAAGGTGAACTGATTTAAAATAAGGTGGTGTAAGATCGACTAATAATAATTCATCATATAGTTATAGGGAGCAGGGGGCTAGGAATCCTCCTCCCCTTGTCAAAGTTTCCTACTTTACGAGACAGAGTAAGGGGCGAGGGAAACGCGAGAGTGCTCCTTGACCCTTAAGGGGAGGTCTTTAGTTTGGTCCCTAGATATCCTTCAAGCTTAAGATTACACCCCCTTGAGCCCCTTTCAAGATAAATTTGTACATTTTTCGGTAGAAAAAATGTCTCGGCTAAAAGCCGGTTCCTCTTAAATTACAGGCTCGCTATCGCTCGCCAGGATAAAATCGACACCTAAATGGCACGAAAGGTCTTAAAACTGACAGAAATGGGTTGAAAGTTCTTAAAATCGTCAATATAATGGGGCGAACGTCTTCACATTAGGAAAACAATGGGGCTAAACATGAGGGAGAAAGGAGTCAAGAAAAAAATCCCTCAAGTGGAAATCTCCCCTTAACATTGGAACATTAAATGTTGTTTCTGTTTGGGCTCTGTCTCGAGTCGGCCACCCCCAGCAATGGGGTATGTGTCTGAGTATATACATACATTCATTGTTATAGCCCCCCTATTGTAAAACCACACTTAAGGGCTTTCCTAAACTTCACGAACGAAATAAGCTAAAAAATATAAAGATCTTTCTCAAACTGTATGATATATATAAGACGTTTATCACAGAATATCACTCAGTTGTATTAGCTTTGTTTGATATAAAGTTAGGGAACCTCTGGAAGTGTGGTTTACAATATGGGTATGAAAGTCGTACGTAAGAGCAGGTCACAACGGCTTTATTTGACTTGAAAATTAAAGCAATTTTCTTAACACTCAAGCCGCGGGTCTCGACTTAAGTCGGGTGAGAGAACCATGGCCTTTCCCGCGGGTCCCGACTTAAGTCGCAAGGCATGTTGAGCATATTATCGGCTCTGAGAGAGAGTCCACGCGGTGGGAGGACTGCAGGCGGGCTCTGACCGCTTGGCCTGGGCCTAGCGAGGTAACTGGTGTCACTACCATACCCCTACACATGCCTGGCCTCGCGAGGCAAGGTAATATCTCGGGAATTTACCGTATTTTAGGGTTTTTGCACTCGTGTTGCAACATCGTTGCAAGCGAACCCGTGGTCGTACAAGGATGATTCAGGTGTCATTGGAAAGCTCTATTATCGCCCTTTCACGGATACATAATTGTATTACGCTCTGGCTCTTGTTTATGCATGAAAAAGAGCACGGAATGATGCTCGTTTAGGGTAAATATACCCGCCTGGCAGGTAGTAGAAGTTACAAATATCCCCGTCCGTAAGGGGTTAAAGCAAATGTGTATATAGTTGCTAATATGGTTAATATACAGAGCGGTCGCGAAACATTTCCCCATAGGGAATTCCTGTGTATTGTCCATAGGGTATTCTTATATATTTGATCTGCATCTGTATATGGTAACCCAGGTTGGAATCCCGGTGGATCACATACTTGCTTTCATTAATTTGTTTAGGAGGTGTTTGGTGTTTGAGTGAAATATATAAAAATAGATTCTTCAGTTCTCTCTTGCAAATACACAGGAATTCCCTATGGGGAAATGTTTCGCGACCGCTCTGTATATATATTTATTTACATTATAATAAAGTATGTAATGCTAACCATTGAAAATTCATTATTTGATTAGTGCATAAATAGGCTAATATATATTATAATTTGGTTGTAATTTATTGAAATACTGTGGTCATAATTAGATTTTCAAATATTGAGTAAAACCTTATAGTATGTTTGATAACATTTAGTGAAAATTTAATCTATTATAGGCTGTCAAAATCCAAGGGTATAAAAACGGTATATAAGATCATTGGGTATAGTGATGGTGATTTACCTTTCTATCCTTATATAGGGTATACAAACGGTATATAAGATCATTGGGTATAGTGATGGTGATTTACCTTTATATCCTTATATTAGATGTTCGGTCAATTATATATTATCTTTTGTGATGCTATTGTTTTATATTATCTTTATTATGATATTATCTCTTGTGATGCCCATATGTTACGCCAAGAGTCCGCAGTCGATCTCAGTTGCTACACGAGCCTGTCTGCTTCTTTGTATATAAGGAAAAAAAACATAGGTGGTTCTATAGGTATAAGGACATGGACGCCAATTCCTACGGGGTGTTTCAATAAGTACGTAAAATGGATTGACCCGTAAAGCGTCAGGAGAGTATGATTTTTTGAGACGCCCAAAACTGGAAGATTCTGCACTTTTGCTTTCTGGCATAAATAAGGTGCTTACGGTATATATTGATGGAAACACTCAAAATATGTACTTCCTGGCCCTTGTAAGATGGCAAAATAGCCGGTGAAATTCATAAACACTCGCTCGTATTCCCCAAGGTGAGCATCGGCCAATGGTGGTGATCGTTGATTATCGCTTATCGTTGATTATCACCCAATTGATATTGATAATGAGTGTTTATTGTGTCTTATGATAATTACACACGACGAGACGGAGAAACGGCCGAAGGAACGCGAAAGTGGTCCAGGACCTTGAGAATTTGAACTTTAAATGTTGTTTCCGTTTCGTGTCGGCTACCCCCAGCAATGGGGTATGTGCCTAAGCATATACATACATACATATATGATAATTATAGGTAATCATTGTTTCATTGACCATAAGACACCAGGTAAAGACATATGATAGGCTTGGTAGCATGGCGTTCTGTGAATGCCAGTGGCGCCCAGTGGAATTTTATTTTATGGTAAGCACACCAGCACTGCGCACTCATACTAATCGAAACACCGCGTGGGATTTGGCTTATCTATTTTAGTGCATTGAAATCTCAGACTAACTGGTGATTACTTTCTAGAGAGTGTTGAAATCTCCAATGTGTTTCTTTGTAAATAATGGTATATACAGTAGATGATCTTCGCTATGCTGTAAACAATATGAGGTTATAAATAAGGTATACAAAACTAATTGGGTATATTGATAGTGATTAACCTTTCTATGCTTGTATTAGATGGGTTTATTACCACCAATATACCTTAATAAGGGTAAATTATCATGGACACTTTACTTACCCTGTCATACCTTATTTAACCCTGCGATTTTATACAGGTAGTGTCAATGGGTTGAATCTCCTACTAAATGTTGACGCTTTTTGTCACTTAATTCTGGCTAACTTCGGACGATTATATTCAGCTTTGGAAGGCCCTCTGGGAATCAAAATTGTCAAGTATATCTCAATTAACCCCCTGACATCCACAACTCCTTTCTAAGCTGAATAAAATCCACCGACGGCCGGAATGGAGGGAAGTAAAAGCGTCGTCGTCCGGTTAAGGGATTTAGCCTCGGATCGTGCGTTTTACAGTATTGAAGTCTCCTAAGCTAAGAGTTTGTAGGACAGTGTAAAGTGTAGCCACTAGAGGCTTAAGGATTTAGCTGTATTAAGTCTTTGCTATTAACTGGTAAGCCCTGGGGGATTTGGACGCGTTTTGACGTGACGGCATATTCTGGTTATCGTTGGGCGACTTTGACGTGACGGCATATTCTGGTTATCGTTGGGCGACTTTGTTCAGTTTCAGAAGGCCCTCTAGCAGTCGAAGGTGTCAGAATTATCACAATTATCCCTCGTGACGCCCCAAGTGCCTTCCTAAGCTGAATAAGATCGTCTTGGAAGGCCATATAGCAGTCGAAAGGGCCGAAAGTATATCAATTATCCCTCTGATGCCCCAAATTCCTTTCTAAACTGAATACAATTGTCTACTGAATGGTGATTTTATTCAGTTTCGGAAGGCCTTCTAGCAGTCAAAGGGGTCAATATTCCATTTAATTTTCACATTTTCTTCGTAAACTGAATACAATAGATTAATGTTATCCAGTATAAACTGTCCGAACGCGTCATCAAACCACCAGGGGCTTAACTTACTTAGGCTTTAAGGATTGTGAAAATGAAGGTGTGTTAAGGATTTAGCAGTAGCGGATAATATTATAGTGTTTGCTATTCCCTAGGCATTTAAGGCGTGTAAAAATAATGGTGTTATGTAAGAAAGTGGATTAAAGACTCCATTTGGTGTGTGGTTTGATTTGGTCCATTCCTGAGGAGATTTGGATTATGTGATATCATGTGTACATAAATACATACATGGACTAATATATAACATACACACACACTGTACATACAGAGGTATATACAGTAGGCTATACATACATAAATACATACATAGACTAATATATAACATACACACACACTGTACATACAGAGGTATATACAGTAGGCTATACATACATACATAAATACATATGTACATACGCCACATACATACGTACATAATTACATACATATGTACATAGATACGTAAGCTACATACATATACAGTACATATATTTTGAAAAGGTGATATGGACAGTTTTTTTTCATAAATTTACTGGTGTAGTTTAGAAACAATTTAACATTCCCAGTGTATGATTATTTGCAACATTAAAAAAATACACATATTATGTTTTATATTCTCGTACTATAGTGCTACCACAGGTCTCTGGAGATGGCTCCTAAGACGCTCCCGAGTGGGTTATACGCAGCGAGGGTAAGTCAGGGTACTGGATTGGAGATGGTGGTGGTGTCCCTTGTTGGTGAGCTACAATTGTATAGTCACTTGTAAAGATTTGTGGACCTTGCCTATTTGTGTTACGAGCAAGAGAAGCGCATTGGACAATTATGCCCGCTAGTACGGGGTTAAAGGTGATTTTATTCAGATTACGAAGCATATATGGCAGTCAGGGGTTAATTGAGATAGTCTTTAACCATATATTTCCCTCAGATCGTTCCTAAATTGCATAAAATCGTCTAATGATAGCCAGAATAAACTATCGAGATAGTCTTTACTCTTATAATTCCCACAGATCCTTCCTAAATTCTATAAAATCGTCTAATTATAGCCAGAACAAACTGACGAAGTGGGTTACAATCTTCTAAGCGATAACAAGCCTTTCATCGTACTTATTAAGGATATCGGTAATACTTATAGAGCATCAAAGACGTTCAAACGATGCATAGTGAAGCTACCTACCATGGGAAAATCTTCAAAGGTGATTTATGTTTGAACGGATAGATATAGAATTAATGAGCCTGTTGACTGGTTTATTAAAGAAAGATTACGGTTTATTAAAGAAAGATTACGTTTTTATAAAGAAAGATTCTGGCAATATATATTCCTTTAACCCTCAAATCGTGGGCTTATTGCCCCGAATTACGTTCATTCCCTGCTCATTATCATGCATAAAGAAGAGCCAGAGTGTAATACAATTCTACAACCATGAAAGTACGGTAATAGAGCGTTCCAATGAATCATCTCTGTACGACGTCTGGTTGTCTTGCAATGATATTGGAAGCGTAGCCCTAAATCGCTAAAAATTTGCATTTTGTTCTGTTTTCGCTATGTGTAACGCTGCAGAGGTAAGAGACATGGCTATGTGTCATGCCAGTATGAGCCCGGACGTCGTGGGCTGTGGATGAGGCCCTCCCGCGCTGCCTGCAACAGCTGGCCTCGCTCCCAGGCCACATAATAACTGGAAAAAGCCTTGTGATGGGCACCGCAAGCAATGCGTTAAGGGGACCGACCGGTTATTTACTAACTTCCAGGCCTTACTTCCAATGTAAATGCAATTTGGCACAGGTGTATGTGACCATAAAACTAGGTCAAAAAAATTTTTTTTTTTTTTTTTTTGCTTTTATCTTACAATTTAGTTAACAAAAGGTTGCAAACTATAGCACTACTACGACCCATTCTACTCCTACAGAAATCCCTATAGCACGTGCTGTATGTGATCAAACAACTCACAATAGGTGTGTCTGTAGTTGCTATAAAGAACATTTTATATATTTTGTGTATTTTTGGATTTAGGTGATTATGAATTAAGGTGAAATTATTTTGTAGAATTTTACGACTGTGACAACACCTTGCAACCAAACCAAGTTGGCTAGAGTAAATTGGCTTTATAGGACTTGTAGTGTTTTAATTACCTCTCCAATGGTATATACACCATTCCTATAGGTCCAATAAACATTTTAGAGTAACATCCGAAAGTGGACAATATAGGTTCTGAGAAAAACATGTGAAAGTCTAAGGTAATTAGGTGATTTTTTTTTTTTTTTTTTTTTTTTTAGTTTTACAATATTTTACACAGGAACACGGCAAAGTAGCAGATAAAGCATATGGGAGGTTGTAGAGTAGCTTACGCTCTTTCCATTTATATAGGTATGCTCCTCGTACGACCAGTAGTTACTGAGCATGTTAATTTCAAAGTTCGCTATATAACGTTTTTAGAATTACAGGAAAAGTTTGGAAAACATTAAAAAAAAAAAAAATCCAATGGGTTTTCACTAATAACATTTCACTGGCTTATGAAGGGATGTTGACTCTTGTTGAGTAAACACCTATTGGTATTTTCAGGATTTCGAATTTGTTAAGCCTAAATTAACCGGTCGGTCCCCTTAACCCAATCACTGCATATTTCCGCTATAATACGGCTCATTCAGGCACTCCTGATTGCTTAAGTAATTGTCGCGCTACCTTTGCCTTTGGCAGCACTGCATATATCTCGCGAGATATGAGGTGAGAGTCTAAGTGCCCAGCCAGATGTGCCGAAGAGCGGACGGGGTTCTGTCGCGTTCCTGCTCACTTGCACTTGTCTCCACAGGCTTCAACGGGCTTTAAATTGCAGTAAATTACCATGGCGTTCCAGAATTGCTCCCGCAATGAAAGTGTTAAGCATACCGTTATTCATTACTTCATATTGGTGATGGGCTGGTCTATCAGAGTGAGAACTGAGCGATCTCTGCCATACCCATAGCTTACTCTGACTGTTCCTTTTACTTATATGTTTTCTAGATCTCAAGTGACGGCGTCTTTTCCGTGGATTGACCTCCCAATCTACCAAGATTGGAAGCCAAAGCGTCACATTTTTCCTTTGCCCCTCAACTTTCTCTTCATAATTGCTTAGGGGCACAAGGTCCTGGGTGGGGCTTTGGTTTCCCGGGCGTTTCCGCACCCTCCTCAGCTCCCAGCCATCGAGTGGCTTCGGTCACCCAGGCTTTATTGTGGTCGGCAGGGAGGGTTCTGTGGGGGCGCTCGGTTATGGCTTAGGCCTTGCTCGGGGCCTTGGGGCTGTTCGGCCAGGCAGCTTGGGGAACAACAACAACAACAACTTAATTTTATTCTTTTTTTATTATTAGGCGATTTTACTTAGCTTAGGAAGGGATTGTGGGAGTCAGATGGAGTCGGGGGGGAAAAATCAATTAAAAAAAAAAAAAAAAAATCACACACATCTAGGTTGTCTAGGAGAAATACCCATAGACCCTGCCCCATTAAGAAACCTCTCGATAGACCCCTATAACATCTAATTAACCTTTTCCCATAGGCTTTTCTTATTGACTCTCACACGTCCAGCCCTCTCGCTATCTCTCCCTTATCTCTAATTAAAGCTAGCTCACAATCCTATCTCTCATTAAAGCTATCTCTATACAGGCTATCGGGAACTCTTCACCTACATACGGGTTGTGCCACACTAGGGAGAATAATAAATAATAGGCCTAAGTAAATATTTATAAGTATGTATATGTATGTATGTATGTATGTATGTATGTATGTACAGTCGAGGTTAATTATAGTGTTGTCAGATATTTCACAAAGTTTCGGACACTGACTAATACTCTGAGGGATAAGCACTTTTCCCAGTAACTATAAAGAGACCAATAACACTCGTTGAGCGAAAACCACTGGAATCTACGACAACACTTAATACCCCCGTACTCAGGCATATACCCCATTGCTGAGGGTGGCCGACTCGAGACAGAGCCAGAACAGAAACTTTTAACCCCTTCTGTACCGGCGACGTCTTGTTTACACTTTATTCTGGCAGCTGTTAGACGATTTCATTCAGTTGGAAAAGGGCCTCCAGCAATTAACAGGTTTCGAACTATCTCGCTTAAGGGGAGATTTCCACCTGGAGGATTTTTTTCTGGACCCCCCTCTCCCTCATGTTTAGCCCCATTGCTCTTGAGATTTTAAGACGTTCGCCCCATTAGTTTGGCGATTTTAAGACCCCTTGCCCCATTTCTGTCAATTTTAAGACCATTCTTTTTTTCTTTTTTTTTTCTATGTGATTGAGGGAGGCAAAAGGCATAACTGCCTATAGCGAGTGCCTCCCCCATAGTTGAAAGAGTGACAGGGCCAAAATCAAGGGACGTTCGAGCCAAAATGCCTGGACACACGGAGTTTGAAGCAATTTAAGTCATAGGAAGAGGGAAAGACTGATTCTGGGAGAGAGTTCCAGAGCTCAGATGTTGAGTAGAAGAAAGTTTGAGAGTAACGTTTCACTCTTGGGTTGGAGAGTTGCACAGAGTAGGGGTGGGATTGAGTTGCAAGACGGGTACCACGTGCCCTACGTAAAGGAGGTGGTATGCACTGGGATAGCTCTGAGGAACACTGATTATTATAGTAGCGATAGAATAGCGAGAGAGATGCAACATTGCGGCGGAGAGAGAGAGATTGCAGAGAGTTGGTGAGTGGACGGGAGTTAATGGTACGAAAGGCCTTCCTTTCAACTTTGTCTAGGAGAGCGGTGTGAGAGGAACCTCCCCACACATGTGAACAATACTCAATACAAGGGCGCACTATGCCCCTGTACAGAGTAAGAAGCTGTGCAGGGGAAAAGAACCCCCTAAGGCGGTTGAGCACACCCAGCTTCTGGGAGGCTGCCTTAGCAAGACTGGTAATATGGTCCTTCCAAATGAGAGCAGAAGAAAAAGAGACACCAAGAATATTGAGAGAAGATGAAGGGTTGATTCGTGCCATTTAGGTGTCTATTTTTTCCTGGCGAGTGATAGCGAGCCTGTAATTTAAGGGGAACCGGCCTTTGGCCGGGAAATTTTTCTACCGAAAAATGTACAAATTTATCTTGAAAGGGGGTCTAGGGGGAGTAATTTTAAGCTTGATGGAAGTCTAGGGAACAAACTAAAAACCTCCCCTTAACATTTATAGTACGGTGCCACAGATCCTTCTCAAGCTGCACAAAATCGTGTAAATAGGCCTATAGCTAGAACGAAATTAAAAAGACGTCGCCGGTACAGAAGGGGTTAAAGTTGTATTTCTTAGGTAAATAAATACATATAGAAATTTTATAAAAAAAATTTTTTTTTATTTGGTTTCAGTTACACTTGAACGACTTTATAAATTATGAATTAATAGACAAATAAAACAAAATTCAGTCTATTTATTTATATATTCATTATATATAAATTTGTACATTTTTCGATAGAAAAATTTCCCGGCCGAAGGCTGGGTTTTTAAAATTACAGGCTCGCTATCGCTCGCCAGGAAAATCGGAACCCAAATGGCACGAAAGATCTTGATATTGATATAGAAATGGGACGAAAGGGTTTAAATTGACAAACTAATGGGGTGAACGTTCTTAAAATCTAAAAACTAATGGGGCTAAACATGAGGAAGAAGGGAGACCAGAAAAACTACCCATTTCCCCTTAACCCTTTCTCTACCAGTGATGTCTTTGTGAGTTCAGCTTGACTTAGACAATTGTATAAAGCTTATGAAGGATCTGTGGTAGCTAAAAGGATTAATTGAGATGGTATGTAGGGTTTAAATGGTTTGAGGTCCTTCATAAGCTGAATGCAATCATCTAATAGTTGCCAGATTTTTTTTTTTTCTATGTGATTGAGGGAGGCAAAAGGCAAAATTGCCTATAGCGAGTGCCTCCCCCATAGTTGAAAGAGTGACAGGGCCAAAATCAAGGGACGATCGAGCCAAAATGCCTGGACACACAGAGTTTGAAGCAATTTAAGTCATAGGAAGAGGGAAAGACTGATTCTGGGAGAGAGTTCCAGAGCTCAGCTGTTGAGTAGAAGAAAGTTTGAGAGTAACGTTTCACTCTTGGGTTGGAGAGTTGCACAGAGTAGGGGTGGGATTGAGTTGCAAGACGGGTACCACGTGCCCTACGTAAAGAATATAATGTAAAGAACGTCATGGGTGCTTTTGTGGGTGTGGGGCTGTGACTGTGTGTGTGGGTTGGGGGGAGGTATATGTATGTATGTATGTATATACTCAGGCACATACCCCATTGCTGGGGGTGGCCGACTCGAGACAGAGCCCGAACAGAAACAACATTCAAGGGTTCTAATTTACCTTGAATTTACCTTGAAGTGCTTCTGCCTCAAGAGGGTGTTGCTCTCTTGGTGTTCTCTGAGGCAAGGCCACGGCGTCGCCGCCACCCTTCACTTCGCTGTTTGTACTCCAGCTGGGACGTTATCGAGTTGGATGTCGCTGGGCGGGCTGCAGCATAGCCTGGGATGCCTGGTTGATCCGGGATGGTTGAGAGGAATTTGTCCAGTTCCCTCTTGAACACATTCTTAATTCTCAGGGTCCGAGACCACTTTCGCATTCCCTCGCCCCTTTCTCTATCTCGATGAGTAGGAGAATTATACAAGGGGAGGAGGATTCCTAGCCCCCTGCCCCCAGAAGGAAAAGTGGGACAGTAAAAGAGACAGACAGAAACGGCTAAGGTTGGGTAGAGGATGCCAAACCTCACTTTGGATAGGACCAGCCCGTGTATGTAGATGTTTTTGTGGGTGTAAGTCTGTTTGCGAGTGTGGGTATGGGGTTGTTAGTGGGTAGTAGATAGGTGAATGTGTATGGGGGGGGGGGGGAGGTATGTATGTATGTATGTATGTATGTATGTGTCAGTGGGTAGGTGGGGATGTGGGTGTGTTTGTGAGTGGAAGTATGTATGTCGATGGTAGATAGAAGGCCTACAGGTAAAATACCATAGTGACCCATCCAAATGTTAGGTTTTCTTTGATACACTGTTTAACCACAGAAAACGGGACTACTATTGATGTCGTGAGTTTGGTGTCTATTGGAACCTATAGCAAGATATAATAAGGAAATAATATAGGTAAATTAGAGAAAATACCCAATTTATATATACCTAGTTTTTGCTTTTGATGTTATTTTTACAGTTTGCTGTACTGTGTGTGTGTGTGTGTATTTTTGTGTTTGTTGTGTTTCTGTATGTGAGTGTTGTATCTGTGTACATGTGTGTATGTGAATGGTGTGTGTGTGTGTGTATGGGTATGTTGTGTTTGTGTATGTGAGTGATATATATAATTATATATATATATACACCTTCACCTGAAATAATAAGAATGTTAAAGTTATGATACCCATTTTCTGTGGTCAATATTCGTTTTCTATGACTGTATTTTGTAGGTGACACTAGTTTATTTTTTCAGCTAGCGTTACATTTCCATGACCTATCTTGATCAATGAACCCTTCATTATATATTGCAATGTCGTTAAGTTCGTAAATTATCCAAACGAGGTGGTCAGGGCCTAATTATAGTAGAGATAGCTGAATCCCAAATAAAGGAAAGTGGAAGACAAGGTGAGAGAAAAATATATTAGTATATAGATTCTAATTAGTAAATACATTAACAAGTGTTATATAATTATATATATACACACAAGCAGGGGTACCCGGCGTTGCCCGGGTACTACCACCACCACTACTACTACCATAATCACCATCATCAATCACTACTACCACAATCATCATAATACTACTACTACCATAATCACCGGCCTCGACCTCCCTGTGCCTCATTAAACGGCGACCTCGATTTCGGCCGCTAAATGACCTCCAATTTTGGATCTGACCTCATCCGTACCCCCATTTTGGGGGCTGCGAACAACTTTCGTTCCATACACCTTTTCGATTGGAGGCCTCCTGCCCCAAACGGCCATTTTTGTTTTAAACCAAAAGCGATTTTTCCGATTTTGCGCCCATTTTCTCCGTCCCTTTCCTCCGTCCCTTTCACCCTGGGGAATTCTATTTTTTCACTAAAACCTGCCTAGGGACCCTCTTACTATGCATACCAAGTATGAACGCTCTCGAGTCTAGCTTAAAAGATGTGGCCATGCATAAAGAACAGACACACAGACACACACACAGACAGACAATCGAAAATATTATATATATATATATATATATATATATATATTTATATATATATATATATATATATATATATATATATATATATATATATATATTAAATCCTGTATATTGATTCAGTGATATTGTTAGTTGATATGTAAAGTAGGTAGGTATTGTCAGTAGATCAATAGTAATTACAAGTGTAGTAAGTAGTATTGTTATTAGATAGGTAAGGTAGGTAGGTATTGAAGGTAGGTCGATAGTAATTACAAATATAGTAAGTACTCTTGTCAGTAGATAGGTTAGGTAGGTAGCTATTGAAGGTAGGTCGATAGTAATTACAAGGGTAGTAAGTAGTATTGTTAGATAGGTAGGTATTGAAGGTAGATCAATAGGCATGGCTAGGGAAGGCACCATAGAAAACGGTACCTCCACTCAAAGAAAACCAGACATTTATTGGGCTAACTTTAATATTTATAATCAATTTTCTCATCCGTTTTTATTCTATTTTACTTATCTGATTAACCCCTTTTGTACCGGCGACGTCTTTTTACATTGTTCTAGTTACAATCACACTATTTAATTCAATTTCAAATGGGTCTCCAGCAATTTACAAGCTTCGAACTCTCTCACTGAAGGGGGGGGTGACCTGTTTTTGTTCTGTCCTTTTTTTATCTTTCTCTGGCTTGTATCCATTTGGCCCCATTCAGCCTACTGTTTTAAGACGTTTATCCCCATCCAGATGTCAATTTTTTACTGGTGAGCGGTAGCGAGCCAGCATATTTTTTATTTTTGTTTGACAGCAGGCTAAATTTGTAAATTTTTCGATAGAAAAATTTCTCCGGCGAAGCCGGATTTCTTCATATAATGCTGGCTCGCTATCGCTCGCCAGGAAGAAATCGACACCTAGATGGGGATAAACGTCTTAAAATAGTTGGCTGAATGGGGCCGAATGGATACAAGCCAGAGAAAGAGAGAAAAGGACAGAAATAACAGCCAGCAGGTCACCCCCTTAACCCATTTTGCTGCCACCGATCCTTCTTAAGCTGCATAAAAGCCTCTAAATATAGCGATAATAGAATTAACAACACGTCATCGGTACAGAAGGGGTTAAGTAGCATTTATTCATCCCTTTAATTTATATACAATCCCCTCTATGGGTAAAGGTTTAGATATTTTGTTTTTATAATAATGTTCTTTTGTGATTTTGTAGCATCTATTTTATATTTTATTATTATTATTTTAATTATTTAATTATTTTAATTATTTTGATTTGATTTGATTTGTGAGATAAATGTGTTGATCTCTTTTATACATATGCATTCTTTTATGGGTGAGTGGTCAGATTAGTTCAGGCAAAATATATCGTTACTTTATTACGTAATTTTCATCATATACACACCCATACACACCCACACCCACCCACAGACCCCCACACACACCCACACCCACCCACACCCACCCACACCCACACACACACACACACACACACTCTCTATCGTCCTGTAGCACTAAACAACGATCACCCCCATAATTGAGCGACCATTAACGCCAGTGAGCGATAACTAATGATACCCTGCCCCAGCTTAACCCGTGGACAGTGGAGTATATCAGGGCGAGGTGTAGGGTTCAGGTGTGTGTGTGTAGAGTAAGAGAGAGAGAGAGAGAGGGAGGGAGAGAGTGAGAGAGAGATCCATTTGGCTACCCAGACCCCCTTCAGGCTAAATAAATCCTCTTTCCCCCTCCCCCTTCAGGCTAAATTTGTACATTTTTCGGTAGAAAAATTTCTCGGCCAAAGGCCGATCTCTCCTAAACTGCAGGCTCGCTATCGCTCCCCTGGACATTTTTCTACCGAAAAATGTACAAATTTATCTTGAAAGGGGGTCTAGGGGGTGTTTTTCTAGGCTTGATGGAGGTCTAGCGAGGAAACTCCAAAATAAATTAATAAATAAATATATAGACCATCAGCCCTTATAATTGAGCAACCATTAACGCCAGTGAACGATAACTAATGATACCCCGCCAGGGCCACCCACCCAGCTTAACCTGTGGACAGTGGGATATATCAGGGCGGGGTGTAGGGCTCAGGTGTGTGTGTGTGTGTGTGTGTGTAAAATAAGAGAGAGAGAGAGACTGTGTGTGTGTGTGTGTGTAGAGTAAGAGAGAGATAGAGATAGAGAGAGAGAGAGAGAGAGGGAGGGATAGAGAGAGGGAGGGGTTATATCAGACCGGGGAGTAGGGCTCAGGTGTGTGTGTGTGTATGTGTGTGTGTGATAATAGTGCTAATTGTCCCCTTGCGAGTTTCGTTCTATAAGGAAGTTGGAGCTGTATGCATCGACTTTTAGCAGAATAAGACCAGCTATAATACGGTCGTAGTACATTTATAAATACATAACACCAAAATTCAACCTAGTTTTTATCCATCAGAAACACTTACATTATTATAGCATTTTTGTCTAATATTAATGTTTACGGCTTCAACTTCCTTGTAACCTGAAACTCGCAAGTGGTCAATTGAAATGCTGGGAGCGAAGGAAATTGAACCCTCCCGAAAATCCCCAGGACTTTCCCGCGCTTTTCCCAGAAGGAAGACCCAGTATTTTGGGTGTACATCTTATCAAACAGTACCTGCAGTAAGGACCATAATCAAGGCATATTACCGAGACTTGTTACCTAAGGAGCAGTCTTTACCATTCTTATCCTATACGGGGGAACGTTGAGGAGGATTTGGGATTTGGGATTTTTAAATGTATACTTGTTTTATTTGTTTTATTTATGTATATATTTCATCTAGCTTTATTATATATTGAATTGTCTATATATTTTATTATATTGTATTTAATCTTATTTTTCATGATAAGAGAATGAGACAGATATACAGTATATATATATATATATATATATATATATATATATATATATATATATATATATATATAGTTATAAGCCCCACAATCTAACAATCTACCTGTACATTACACTTCCCCAAGAACCAGAGAGAGAGAGAGAGAGAGAGAGAGAGAGAGAGAGAGAGAGAGAGAGAGAGAGAGAGAGAGAGAGAGAGATGAAAATATGGGTTTCAAAGTACATAACCAGGTCAAAGTGGCGGCTGCGAAACGTCTAACGGGTTGGATTCTGCGTACTTTTAAAGCACGCGGTGAATTGCCTATGATAACGCTCTTCAAATCTCTAGTGCTACCTCGGCTTGAATACTGTAGCGTATTAACATCCCCATACAAAGCAGGTGAAATAAATGACGTAGAGAGTGTACACAGAAATTTCACTTCGCATATAAGTTCGATAAAACATCTACACTATTGGGAGCGTTTAAGAGCACTGAATCTGTACTCACTGGAACGTAGAAGAGAACGTTACCTAATAATATACACGTGGAAAATCGCAGAGGGTTTAGTACCAAACCTACATACTCCGATAGTCATGAAATTCAGTGATAGGAGAGGCTGGGAATGCGAAATCCCCCGGATGAATAACAGGGGTGCTATGGGCTCTCTGCGAGAGGGCTGGTTATCACACAGAGGCCCACGTCTCTTCAACAAACTCCCACGGCGAGTAAGAGACATGAGGGACATCTCGTTAGACAACTTCAAGAGAGCCCTAGATGTCGAACTGCAAAAAGTGCCAGACGAGCCCATCCTCGCAAGGGAGCGAGCTGTCGCTTCAAACAGTCTACTGCACCAAATCACCACCCATAACGAGGGGCGTCGCGCTCCTTGGTGCCGCTAGAAGAGCGGCGAACACATCAAAAGAATCCAAAGAAAAGAGAGAGATATGAAGAGATAGTTAGATATAATATAGAGAAAGATAGATAGACACATACAGAGAGAGAGAGAGATATGAAGAGATAGTTAGATATAATATAGAGAAAGATAGATAGACACATACAGAGAGAGAGAGAGAGATATGAAGAGATAGTTAGATATAATATAGAGAAAGATAGATAGACACATACAGAGAGAGAGAGATATGAAGAGATAGTTAGATATAATATAGAGAAAGATAGATAGACACATACAGAGAGAGAGAGAGATATGAAGAGATAGAGAGAGAGAGAGATATGAAGAGATAGTTAGATATAATATAGAGAAAGATAGATAGACACATACAGAGAGAGAGAGAGAGATATGAAGAGATAGTTAGATATAATATAGAGAAAGATAGATAGACACATACAGAGAGAGAGAGAGATATGAAGAGATAGTTAGATATAATATAGAGAAAGATAGATAGACACATACAGAGAGAGCAAGAGAGAGAGAGATATGAAGAGATAGTTAGATATAATATAGAGAAAGATAGATAGACACATACAGAGAGAGAGAGAGATATGAAGAGATAGTTAGATATAATATAGAGAAAGATAGATAGACACATACAGAGAGAGAGAGAGATATGAAGAGATAGTTAGATATAATATAGAGAAAGATAGATAGACACATACAGAGAGAGAGAGAGAGAGAGAGGTGGAGATGAATGGATAATTAGATAATTAGGTGTATAAATGTCAGACCAATTTCCGAGAATAGCTTAAGGGGGGGGGGGGGGGGTCGTTTTTCTGGTCCCCCTTCTCCCTCATGTTTAGCCCCATTAATTTGCAGATTTTATGACGTTCGGCCCATTAGTTTGGCGATGTTAAGACATTTCGCCTAATTTTGTTGTCAACTATTAAGACGTATTATTTAGGTGGCAATTTTTTCCTGGCGAGCGATAGCGAGCCTGTAATTTAAGAGGAACCGGCTTTTTCTACCGAAAAATGTACAAATTTATCTTAAAAGGGGGTTTAGGGGCTGTTTTTTTAAGGTTGATGGAGGTCTAGGGAGGAAGCTAAAAACAAGTGATAAAAGATTCATAATATATATATACTGTATATATATATATATATATATATATATATATATATATATATATATATATATATATATATATATATATATATATATATATAGTTGCAAGCCCCATACTAACAGAGAGAGAGAGAGTGTGTGTGTGAGAGTGAGTTAGAGTGTGAGAGAGAGAATTTTAACATGAAAATTAGACCAGGTATATGAGTTGAGAGAGAGAGAGAGAGAGAGAGAGAGAGAGAGAGAGAGAGAGAGAGAGAGAGAGGAATGGATAAATATATACTACCACATACTCACATAGCCCCCCAAAACACACACACACACACACACACACACACACACACACACACACACACACACACACACACACACTATCTAACCGAAGAACCAAGAAACGACATTTAACAGCTGTTCTAAAAATGGCCCACCAATTTCCTAGCGTTAAGGGGGTAGTGATGTTTTGTTGCTCTATTTATTGATATATGATGTAGGCTTTGGTTTTCATTATTATTATTATTGTTATTATTGTTATTAGCATTAGTATTATTAGTCGTACCGTATGTATGTATATATGTATAAATTATGTATGTATAATTGTATATATGTATCCATCAAGCTTAAAGTAACACCCCCTAGACCCCTTTCAAGATAAATTTGTAAATTTTACGGTAGAAATTTTTTTTGGCCGAAGGCCTGTTCCTTCTAAAATTACAGGCTCGCTTTCGCTCGCCAGGTAAAAATCGACACCTAAATTACACGAAGTCTAAATATTTGCAAAGAAATGGGGCGAAAGCTCTTAAAATCGCCAAACTAATGGGCCGACTGTCTTAATATCTCAAACTAATGAGGCTAAACATGAGGAAGAAGGGGGGACCGGAAAAACGCCCCCCCCCCCCCATTCCCCCTTAAAGGTCAGTTAACCCTCTCTGTACCGGCGACGTCTGGTTAATTTATATTTAGCTATATTTAGACGATTGTGTTCAGCTTAAGAAGGATCTGTGGTGGTACAAAAGGGTTTAAGGGAGATAGTTCGAAGGCTGCTAATAGCTGGAGGTCCTTTTAAAACTGAAGATAATATCATCTAATAATAGTGTTTCTGTGTCTACAACATCTGACAGACATCACTCGCATAATAGTAGGGTGGTGATGACATTATAAAGGTTATTGTCAACAGTAGAGTGTCTGGTGGTATTGGCTCTATTATCCTGTGTTTCTCTGTCTGCAACATCTGACAGACATCACTCACACTCTCACTCTCTCCTACTTTATATAGTCTGAAGGAAAAATGTACAAATTTAGCGTGAAGGGGGAGGGGATTTACTTAGCCTGAAGGGTCTCTCTCTCTCTCTCTCTCTCTCTCTCTCTCTCTCTCTCTCTCTCTCTCTCTCTCTCTCTCTCTCTCTCTCTCTCTCTCTCTCTCTCTCTCTCTCTCTCTCTCTCTCTCTCTCATCTCTCTTTCTCTTCTCTCTCTGTATCTCTCTCTCTCTCTCTCTCTCTCTCTCTCTCTCTCTCTCTCTCGCTCTCTCGCTCTCTCGCTCTCTCTCTCTCTCGACCGAAGACAGCGAGGACCGAGGACAGCCATGAACATAAATGTAGATCCGACAAGAACCAAAAATATTATTAAAGAGCGTTCCGTGAGTTCTAAAATCACAAATTTAAAGGTTTTCTATGCAAACGCTCGTAGCATACGCAATAAATTTTCAGATTTAGAGGAGCTAGTGTTTACAGAAAATTATGATGTGATTGGCATAACAGAATCTTGGCTCAATACAGAAGATAGAGACTTTTTAGCAGAGTATTCACTTCCCGGTTATGTAATGTTTGAGAAAAGCCGAATAAATCGAAATGGAGGTGGCGTTTTACTTTATATCGAAGAAAGTCTTAACCCTACCCTCTTGTCAAAACCTCAAATTGTGAAACGTCGACGCATCTTTTGTGCTAATAAAGAATAATAAAGGTACCAAAACTAATACTTGCATTAATATACAGACCTCCAGCTCAATCAGTGCAAACTGACCGAGAAATTTAAGAAACAAATTGCAGATGTAAGTAACTCACAAGATACCGTAATTTTTGGTGACTTTAATTTACCTGTGACCAAGTGGGGCGATACTCTTACTTCACAACTCCGGACATGACTTGTATACGAACTTGCAAGAGAGTTCGCTTTATCAATTTGTTGGAACGCCGACCCGTGGTAATAACGTTCTTGACATTGTACTTGCAACAAAAGAAGAATTAATAGAGAATTTGAATGTTGGTGATGAATTCAGTAACAGCGACCATCGTACGATAACTTTCACTTTAAAGTTTACTAGTAACGAACCAAATAGTAGCATCGAAAAAGTCCCTAATTTCAAGAAAGCAAAACTTCCATAAACTTAGAGCTATGTTTAAAGAAACTGACTGGAGCTTTTTAATTCACAATAACGACATAAATACATCTTGGAAGTTATCGAAGCCACTTACCTAAAAAGCAGTGCAAGACTGCATACCATCGAAAACTGGGCGTCCAGGCCATAATAATAAGCCCAAATGGTGGAATAAAGATATTTCAAACTGCCTGCTTGCTAAAAAATTTGCTAATGATAGATTAAAATCCTCACAAAATGACGAAGAACGGGTGAAATTTGTAGAGCTACGAAGCAAAGCCAAAAAAATTAATTAAGCAAAGTAAAAAGACCTTAGAGTTACATATTGCGAATCAAAGTGAAACAAACCCGAAAGAATTCTATAGTTATATCAGAAAGAAAAAAGTAGTTACTTCAACTGTTGGACCGTTAGTCGATGAAAATGGAGAATACACCAAAGACGAAGAACAAATGAGTAAATGCCCTCAATACCTTCTTTGCATCAGTTTTTACAACAGAAGACCTCAGTGATATCCCTACACCATCGCCGATTCAGATTGATAATTCAGATGTTCTAAGCAATATCACCGTTACAGAGAGAGAAGTATTGAATTGTTTAGATACACTCAAGGTAAAT
>CM064481.1:32805194-32817694 GCA_032716605.1 Paralithodes platypus
CGCAAAGACAACTGCAGAGGTTGAAGTACCTAAAACTAAAGGTTGATAAACACACTGATGGCACAAAGACTTTAAAGTATCCCCAATAGGGTCAATACAGCTAACTCAAAGACAACTGCAGAGGTTGAAGTAACTAAACGAAAGGTGTATAAATAATACCCCTGATGGTAACAACGGGCTTTAAAGTATCCCCAATAGGCTCAAACACAGCGAACTCCAAGACAACTGCAGAGGTTGAAGTAAACTAAACTAAAGGTTTTCTAAATACCCCTGACATGGTCACAAAGGCTTTTAAGTAGCCCCAATAGGCGCAACACAGCTAACTATCAAAGCCAACTGCAGAGGTTGAAGTAAATAAACTAAAGGTTCCTAAATACCCCGTATGGTAAACAAAGGCTTGTAAAGTTTCCCCAATAGGCTCAACACAGCTAACTCCACCGACAACTGCAGGAGGTTTGAAGTAACATAAACTAAAGGTTTTCTAAATACCCCTGTATGGAAACAAGTGCTTTGAAGTATCCCCAATAGGCTCAACACAGCTAACTCCAAAGACAACTGCAGAGGTTTGAAAGTAAACTAAACTAAAGGTTTCTCAATACCACCTGATGGTAACAAAGCCTTGAAAGTATCCCCAATAGGCTCCACACAGCTTAACTCAAAGACAACTGCAGAGGTTGAAGTAACTAAACTAAAGGTTGTAATAATACCCCTGTATGGTAACAAAGGCTTTAAAGTAGCCCCAATAGGGGCTCAACACAGCTACATCAAAGACAACTGCAGAGGTTGAACGTTACTAAACTAAAGGTTTCTAAAACCCCTGATGGTAACAAAGGCTTTAAAGTATCCCTAATCGGCTCAAAATCGCGTCATATGTCGGAGAGGGTTAAGAGAGGGAGGGGAGGTAGGGAGGGAGGGGGAAAGGGAGGGATAAATAGAGGGAGGGAGGTATTAAAAGAGGGAGGGGGGAGGAAGGTAGAGAAGGAGGCATTAAGAGAGGGAGGGAGGGATTGGAAGGAGGGGGATAGGAGTGAGGGAGGGAGGGAGAGTGCGTCTTACTCGAGTGATGCGCGGAAGGTCGTTAAAGGACCTAAGGAACTACTAATGGTTACGGTAGGGTAAGAATTCTTTATGTTTTAATAATAATAATAATAATAATAATAACCAACTTCACATCTAAACTCAATTAATGAAATCAACAAATACATGTGGCACTCGGAGGACTCGAACCCAGGATACTCACATCGAAATTCCGCGCACTATGCATTACGCTATCAAGGAAGGATGGAAGGAAGAAAGAAAGACGAAAGAAAAGGAAGGAAGGAATGAAAGAAAACGGGGACAACTTAAATAATAAAAGGGATATATTCGATATTTGTACTTGATTGAATTCTATAATAACAGTATTATTGTGGCTGTATTGGTGGTAATTCTATAATAACAGTATTATTGTGGCTGTATTGGTGGTAATTCTATAATAACAGTCTATTATTGTGGTGGTATTGGTGGTAATTTGGGGGTTGGTTGGTGGGTGGGTAGGGGGGAGGTTGGTTGGTAGGTAGGTAGGTAGGAAGGTTTGCTTTGGTTTTTAGTTTGTTCCCTAGACCTCCATCAAACTTAAAATGTCACCCCTTTCAAGATAAATTTGTACATTTTACGGTAGAAAAATTTCTCGGCCAGAGGCCGATCTCTCCTAAACTACAGCCTCGCTATCAATCGTCAGTAAAAAATCGACAACTAAATGGCACGAAAGGTTTTAAAAATTGACAGAAATGTGGCGAAAGTTCTTAAAATCGCTATAATAATGGGGGCGAACGTCTTAAGGGAGGGAGGTAGGTTGGTATGGAGGAAGGAAGGGGGGTTAGTAGGTAGGTAGGTAGGCAGGTAGGTAGGTAGGTTGGGGAGGGAGTTTGGTAGGTAGGTAGGTAGGTAGGTTGGTAGGTAGGTAGGGAGGGAGTTTGGTAGGTAGGTTGGTAGGTAGGGAGGGAGTTTGGTAGGTAGGTAGGTAGGTTAGGAAGGTAGGTTGGTAGGTAGGTAGGTTGGTAGGTAGGTAGGTTAGGTAGGTAGGTTGGGGAGGGAGTTTGGTAGGAAGGTAGGTTGGTAGGTAGGTAGGTAGGTTGGGGAGGGAGTTTGGTAGGTAGGGAGGGTGTGGAGGTTGGTTGGTAGTTAGCTAGGGAGGCAGATGGGTTGGTAGAAAGGAAGATAGGTAGTTTGGTTGGCTGGTAGGTAGGTAGGTAGGTAGGTTGGTTAGTAGTATAAGTATGGAGGCAGATTATATTAATATATATATAATTAAACCCACTATTAATTAAGGCAAATATGTCTAAATAATTAACTTGATATAATTAGATCGTACCCTCCATATAGTGCCAATTGTCACCTGGTGTTAATGATGCATTTAATTATAAATATATGGGGGCTTAGAATTGACAAGGTATTAAATTTATGATATATATATATTAGTTTAGTTAGTTAGTTAGTTAGTTAGTAATGTGTGTGTTAGAGAGAGAGAGATAGATATTTACATAGATACACTGGCCACACCGACCTTACGATCCAAACGAGGTGGTCAGGACTTAATGCTAGTAGAGATGGCATATCCGATAGATGAGGAAAGTTGAAGGAGAGGATAGGAGAGAGAGAGAGAGAGAGAGAGAGAGAGAGAGAGAGAGAGAGAGAGAGAGAGAGATAGAGATATGATAATAACAGGATACAGTAATTATATAAAGCCTATTATACTACTGCTGTGTCCCTGTGATCACTGTCTTTCAATAATTCTGTCTTTGTCTCGTTCTCTCTCTCTCTCTCTGACACACTCACTCACTCACTCTCACTCACTCACTCACTCTCTCTCTCCTAACTAACTTCCTAATCCTGCCACGGACATTAGCTCCAGGGCAGTAATTCCCTTTCCAATGTTCCCTTACCCACTCTAAACCACTGTTTGGACACTTGATCCTCAGTGTTTTGGAGGACAAGCAACCTAGAAGGGTCACTAGATCTTTTGTTGCTTGATTTCCTTTGTACTCCTTTGTACTCTCCGAAACTTATAATTGAAAATGTTCAGCACTAGTATTTGTGGAAACGTTTTCACATATAAGACCTGTTCTACCTGGAACAAACTTCCCTCCGAAGTTGTAAACAGTTGTTCAGTAGAGCAGTTCAAGAAGAGAGTAGATAGTATTTTGCACACTCTGTAATGAGTGTAGTGCACTAAACAGTCTCTCTCCTTCCACTCCGAGATACTAACTATTCCTTGTAACTCCTTGTAACTCTCTCTCTCTCTCTCTCTCTCTCTCTCTCTCTCTCTCTCTCTCTCTCTCTCTCTCTCTCTCAATGCTTTGTAGATAATCAGATGTATGCATAACCAATATGTGTGTGTGTGTGTGTGTGAGAGAGAAAGAGAGAGAGAGAGTACCGGGTATATGTGTATCTGTTTGTGTGTTCTAGAAAGAGTTTATGTGTATGTTAGTGTGTGTGTGTGTGTGTGTGTGTGTATTGATTTACACGTGTGCGCGTGTGTATGTGTGATTGTTCATGCATGTCCAATTGACTTGCATATGTGTGTGTGTGTGTTTTGTGTGTGTGTATATATGTGTTGCTGTGTGTGTGTGTATGTGAGTTATATTTGTGTATCTGTTTCTGTGTGTGTGTGAGTATGTATGTGTTTCTATGTATATGTGTGTGTGTGTATGTGTATTTTTGCCTGTGTATGTGTGTTTATATGTGTGTGTTAGTGTGTGTTAATGTGTGTTAGTATGTGGATGTTAGTATGTGTGTTAGTATGTGTGTGTGTGTGTGTGATTGTATGTGTGTGTGTGTGTTAGTGTGTATTTTGCAGTCATTTGAAATACAATGACCCCTTCAACAAGTAATATTCCTGGCTACTCCTTGTAACTCGGTGACAGTATTTTATAGTCCAGTTAGCTTCCAGTACAGTCACGCTAATAAGTCATGTTTCGGCACCAAGTATGTTTCGATCAATAATTGGTAGCAGCAATATATAAGCTTTATTTCCTCATATCGAGCGAAATATACACACATGTTCCTACACTTACCCACCCTATCCAACATCTGACAGACATTAATACAGCACAGAGCGAGCCAAACGTAATGACAGCTGAGACATGACTTATTAGCGCTACACTTACCCACCCTATCACATCATCTGACAGACATCAATACAGCACAGAGCGAGCCAAACGTAATGACAGCTGAGACATGACTTATTAGCGCTACACTTACCCACCCTATCCAACATCTGACAGACATCAATACAGCACAGAGCGAGCCAAACGTAATGACAGCTGAGACATGACTTATTAGCGCTACACTTACCCACCCTATCCAACATCTGACAGACATCAATACAGCACAGAGCGAGCCAAACGTAATGACAGCTGGGACATGAATTATCAGCGCTACACTTACCCACCCTATCCAACATCTGACATACCTTCAATACCGCCAGAAGAGCGAGCCAAACGTTATGACATCTATGGAACATGCCGTATTATCCGACTGTACCATGACTAGATTGATATCCAGTATTCGATAAGTGAATATTCATCTTGCTGAACCTTTAAGGGGGCCCACTTCGCTTTTTTTCTCTTTCTCTCCCTCTCTCTTTGGCTTGTATCCATTCGGACCCTCATTTGTCCCCCATCCTACTGTGTTTAAGACGTTTACACCCCCCCATCCAAGTGTCAATATTTTTCCTTGCGCGCCGTAGCGAGCCCCGCATATATCTATCTATAATATAATATTTTGTTTTGGACAGGAACTAAATTTGTACATTTTTCGATAGAAAAATGTGTCCGGCGAAGCCGGAATTCTCCATACAATGCTGGCTCGCTATAGCTCGCCAGGAAGAAATCAACACCTGGATGGGGATAAACGTCTTAAAACAGTTGGCTAAATGGGGCCGAATGGATACAAGCCAGGGAAAGAGAAAAAAGGAGAGAAAGAGAAAAAAAAAGACGGTGACCCCTCTTAAAAAACGTCTCCGGTACGGAAGGGGTTAACTGTCTGGATGGTGTAATGGTTATTGTGATGTAAGATATGTTTGTGGTGTCCCAGGTTCGAATCCCGGGAGGAACACATGCTTTCATTGATTTAATTTGAGGGTGTTGGAAGTTTAATTGATTAAAAATATAATTGTATATTTTTCTCTCTCTCTCTCTCTCTCTCTCTCTCTCTCTTCGCTGTAGTTATCTATCACTGATCCCTATCCATCTCTCTCTCTCTCTCTCTCTCTCTCTCTCTCTCTCTCTCTCTCTCTCTCTCTCTCTCTCGCTCTTTATCTATCCATCTATATCTCTCTCTCTCTCTCTTTGACAGGGGGGATATAACAACTCCCCCCCTTTCTCTCCCCCCTCCCCGCCCCCTTTCCTCTCCCCCCCCCCTTTCCTGCCCCCTCGCCCCCTCATCCCTACCCTCCCCCTTCCAAGGACAGGGTATATTATAAGATATATCTCTCTCTCTCTCCACCCCCTTCCCCTCCACCTCTCAGCGACACGGAGGAGGGGGGGAGGGGTATATTAGCAACCTCTCCCTCCCTCCCTCCCTCCTCCAGTGCATAGGTCTGTGTCAAGTAGTTGGGTTGGGGCGGGTGTAGGGGTAGGAGATTAGGGGTTGGACGGGGTAAGGGAGAGAGGTTAGGGTGGGGGGGGGGGGTAGGGGTAGGAAGAGTTAGGGGTTGGGGACCGGGGTAGGGGAGAGAGGTTAGGGTTGGGGACGGGGGTAGGGGTAGGAAGAGTTAGGGGTTGGGGACCGGGGTAGGGGAGAGTAGGTTAGGGGTTGGGGACCTGGGGTACCGGGGGTAGGAAGAGTTAGGGGTTGGGGACCCGGGGTAGGGGCGATCGGTTCGGGTTGGGGCCCGGGGTAGGGTCTTAAAGTTCATGGGTTGTGGACCGGGTCGGGTCTCTAGGTTAGGGGGTGGGCCCGGGGGTCAGGTGTAGGCGAGCGTTCGGGGTTGGGACCCCGGGTAGGGGCAGAGTGGGTATAGTGTTGTGTACGGGGGTATGGTAGGAAGAGTTAGGGTTGGGGCCCGAGGGGTCTTGGGCGATGAGGTTCGGGTATGGACGTGGTAGGGTAGGAGAGTTCGGGTTTGGGGACACGGGTAGGGTAGGAGTTTAGTTGTGGTCGCGGGGGTGAGGGGTCGAAGAGTTAGGGTTGGGGACCGGGGTGATGGGCGATGAGTTAGGGTATAGGGGAAGGGTGTAGGGTTCGGAAGAGTTAGGGGGGGGACTCGTGACTGGGTAGGGGAAGAGAGTTAGGGTAATGGGACGGGGTAGGGGTAGTAAGAGTTTAGGGGTTGGTGACCGGGTAGGGTAGATGTAGGGTATGGGACGGGGTAGGGGTAGGAAGAGTTAGGGGTTGGGGACACACGTGGTATGTAGAGAGGTTAGGGGTTGGACCGGTGGTAGGTGTATGAAGCGTTGGGGATTGGGCCGCCGGTTGTAGGGGTAGGAAGATTAGGTTTTTGTTGCCAACCTGTTTTATGGAGAGAGGTTATGGTCTGTTAGGGTTTGTATGGTTTTAGAGGGGTTAGAATCGTGTGTAGGGAAGGGGGTAGGGTTGAGGTTGGGGGTAGGGGTGAGAGTGGGTTAGGAGGGTGTGGGTAGAATGAGCTACGGTTGGGGTAGGTAGGAATAGTTAGGGTAGGGGTAGGGAAGAGAGGATTAGGAGGGGTAGGGGGTGTTGGGTTATAAGAGGGTACAGTCACGCTACATCCCTCCTCCCCCCACCCCCCACGTCCACCATCCTCCTGACCCAGGACTTGTCGTTTCACTTTAACTCTCTCTATATCACTTTTATTTCCATTATCCCCTACCCCCCCCCCTCTGAGTGTGTGTGTGGGGGGGGGGGGGTGAAAGAGTGTGTAGGCTGAAGGAGAGGGAGTGTTTTGGGGGGGGGAGGGAGGGTATTTAGGCAGTGTGTGTGTGTGTGTGTGGTGGGGGAGTGATGGGAAGTAGGGAAGCACACACTTCATCTATCTAATATATAGATAGAGAGAGAGTGTATATATACTGTAATATCTATATTAATATATATATATATATTATATATATCTATATTATATATTCTATATATATAAATATATATTTTTTTTTTTTTTTTTTTTTTTTTAACTCTCAGTCAGACTAGAACCAAGGACTAGGGCACTAATCTAAAACAATATTAACCCCCTGCAGTGTAATTGAAAGTTAAAGTAAGGTTTATTTATGATTCTGCTTTTGTCATTCTTGCTTCACACATTCCATGAAAGCATTCTACCAAAGTGTGGGTGTGAGTGTGTGTGGTTGTGTGTGTGGGTGTGGGTGTGTGTGTGTGGGTGTGTGTGTGTGTGTGTGTGTTTGTTTGTGTGAGTGTGTGTGTTTGTGTGTAATTTCTGTGTATATGTATGTGTGTATGTGTGTGTGTGTGTTTTTGTTTTTTTCCTAGACCTCCATCAAGCTTTAAACTATAGCCTGAAGACCTCCTTTTGAGGTAAATTTGTGTATTTTTCGGTAGAATAATGCCCCAGCCAAATGCCGATTCCTTCATATATATATATATATATATATATATATATATATATATATATATATATATATGTATATATATATGTATAATCTAGACAATGTGTGTAGAACATTGGACAGAGAGAGAGAGAGAGAGAGAGAGAGAGAGAGAGAGAGAACGAGAGGGAAGGGAGATAGAATTTGGTAGAGGGTTGGGTTGGGTCAGGAATATTAGAGAGAGAGAGAGAGAGAGAGAGAAATGTGTGTTATATTGTGGTGGAGATACAGAGTTCAATCCCCTGTTTAGTTTTAAAGTGTTGTTTTCTCATACGCTACACCCCGTTCAAAATAAGTAGGCGAAAACTCTTGAACATTAACCTCTATAACTCACAAACAACTAGAATAATCGAACTAATATTTCGACCATTTGGGAAGGGTCAGTCAGGGAATTGGTGTGGATATTGATAGCCCATTTTGCTCTAGCCCTTTTTGAGTTACAGAGGTTAGGGTTCACGATTTCTGGCCTACCAACTTGGAACAGGGTATAGTAGCCGCTACCATTTCCCTTGAGCAAGGAGATGGGTAATAGTAATTATATGTCAGTATGTCGAGCGCTATTAAATCTCGGTAATTGTGGTAATGATGGTATAGGGAGCGCCAGCCAACTTGACAATAATCTGGACCCCTTAACTTCTTATAACTCAAAATATTAATGAAAGCAATCGGGCTGACATTTCTATCATTTGGGAAGAGTCCGCCAGAAAATAGGTGTGGAAATTTACAGCCAGTTTGCTAAAGGTCCTTTTAAGTTACGAAGAGGTCAGGGATATGACCACTTGCGAGTTTCAGGTTATAAGGAAGTTGGAGCCGTGAACATCAATTTTATAGATAAATGCAATAATAATGTGGGTATCTGATGGATAAAAAGTATGATCAATTTGTTTGTATGTATTTATGAATATATTATGACCGTATTGTAGCTGGTAATTCTGCTAAATAATAATGTCTACAACTCCAACTTCCTTATAGCCTGAAACTCGCAAGTGGTCAATTGTTACGTTCGATTACGCTACCTATAGTTGTGGTGGTAGTAGTAATGTTGGTACTTGTGGTAGTGGTGGTAGTAATGTTGGTAGTTGTGGGTATAAGCGACAAATCCTTTTATTGCATGTGGGACTACCTACTAACCTACCGTACTACCTACCTACCTACCTACCTACCTACCTACCTACCTACCTACCTACCTACCTACCTACCTACCTACCTACCTACCTACCTACCTACCTACCTACCTACCTACCTACCTACCTACCTACCTATCCACCCTCCCTACCTACCTACCTACCTACCTGTCTACCTACCTACCTACCTATCTATCTATCTATCTAACTACCTACCTACCTACCTACCTATCTATCTATCTATCTACCTACCGTACTACCTATCTATCTACCTACCTACCTATCTATCTACCTACCTACCTACCCTACCTATCTATCTATCTACCTACCTATCTATCTATCTACCCACCTATCTATCTATCTAACTACCTATCTATCTACCTTACCTTACTACCTACCTACCTACCTAGATTACCTACCGTACTACCTACCTATCTATCTACCTACCTATCTATCTATATATCTATCTACCTATCTATCTATCTACCTATATATCTACCTACCTACATCTATCTATCTAGCTATCTATCTATCTACTTACCTATCTTTACCTACCTACCTCTATCTACCTATCTATCTATCTATCTATCTAACTATCTATCTATCTATCTGACTATCTATCTACCTACCTACCAATCTATTACCTACCTACCTACCAATCTATTATCTACCTACCTACCTACCAACCAATCTATTACCTACCTACCTACCTACCTACCTACCTACCTACTACCTACCTACCTATCTATCAACCTACCTACCTACCTACCTACCTACCTACCTACCTACCTACCTACCTACCTACCTACCCACAATATACAGTATACCTACTAATCAACTACCTACCTACCTACCTACCTACCTACCTACCTACCTACCTACCTACCTACCTACCTACCTACTTACCTACCTACCTACCTACCTACTTACCTACTTACCTACCTACCTATCCACCTACCTACCTACCTACATACCAACCTACCTACCTAGCAATCTACCTAATCTACCTACCTACCTACCTACCTACCTACCCACATACCTACCTACCTACCTACCTACCTACCTACCTACCTACCTACCTACCTACCTACCTACCTACCTACCTACCTACCTACCTACCCACCCACCATCCTACCTACCTACTACCTACCTACCTACCTACCTACCTACCTATCTACCTACCTACCTACCTACCTACCTACCCAATACCTACCTACCTACCTACCCAATACCTACCTACCTACCTACCCAATATCTACCTACCTACCTACCTACCTACTACCTACCTACTATACCTAATCTATGTTATCTATCTACAGTTACTATCTATCTATCTATCTACCTATCTATCTATCTATCTAGCTATCTATCTATCTATCTATCTATCTATCTATCTATCTATCTATCTATCACCTGACTTACTATCTATCTATCTATCTATCTATCTATCTATCTATCTATCTATCTATCTATCTACCTGACTATCTATCTATCTATAATCTATCTATCTATCTATCTATCTATCTATCTATCTATCTATCTATCTATCTATCTATCTATCTACCTACCTACCTACCTACCTACCTACCTACCTACCGACCTGCCTATCTACCTGCATACCTACCTACCAACCAACCAATCAAAGTTCCTACCTACCTACCTACCTACCTACCTACCTACCTACCTACCTACCTACCTACCTACCTACCTATCTACCTATCTACCTACCTACCTACCTACCTACCTACCTACCTACCTACCTCCTGTGTATTGAAATTTGAATCTAAAATCAATCGCAAGAAAGATTTATTATAGAAATCTGATATTTATATGATTTCTGGAATATGAAGGGAGGGGGAAGGGAGGGAGGGAGGGATAGATAGAGAGAGGTAAGGATGGGAGGAAGGAAGGAAGGAAGCCAAGGAAGAGAGGAAGGAAGGAAGAGAGGAGGGAAGAGAGGAAGGGATGGACGTAGGAAGGAAGGAAGGAAGGAAATAAGGAAGGAAGGAAGTTGAAATACTAGAAATGTTTGTTGTCTAGACAGAGGTTTTGTTTTCACCTCCTTATGTCTACCTGTGTGTCTGTCTGTCTGTAAACAAGATATCTCACAAAGTTATACACAGATTTTCACGAAATTTGGTGGGTAGATAGGATATGGACCAAGGAAGAAGTGATTCCATTTAGGAGGTGATCGGTAGAGTGCATGCCTCTGCCAGCGTAGGGGGAAGTATGTGGTCTACTGAGTGCCCCATAGTTAAATATATTCTCTTATCTACTCTATCTATCTATCTTTATCTGTATTTATGTCTGTCTATCTATATATCTACTGTATCTATTGTTCTATATATATGTCTATCTATCTACCTATCTATCTGTCAACTGTTTCGGTCTATCTATCTATCTATATATATCAACTGTTTCTATCTACCTACATATCTACTGTATCTATATATCTACCTGTATGTCTTTCTCTATCTATCTAACTATCTATCCATCTATCTATAATTTCCTGACACTCGGTACTGGGTATATATTTAGGAGTCATATTTTATAAACGTCTAGCACTTAAAGTGTTTATACTTCTGTAAAGAAAGGTAGCATTGAGAAATATGAAAAAATATGCTTTGAATTGTCCATGTATAGCGGTATAATATATATAACTACCAACATTACCACCACCACCACCACCACCACCACAGCTACCAACATCACCATCACCACAACTACCAACATTACCACCACCACCACCACAGCTACCAACATCACCACCACACCTACCAACATTCCCACCACCACCACCACCACCACCACCACAGCTACCAACATCACCATCACCACAACTACCAACATTACCACCACCACCACAGCTACCAACATCACCATCACCACAACTACCAACATTACCACCACCACCACCACCACCACAGCTACCAACATCACCATCACCACAACTACCAACATTACCACCACCACCACCACCACAGCTACCAACATCACCATCACCACAACTACCAACATTACCACCACCACCACAGCTACCAACATCACCACAACTACCAACATTACCACCACCAACACCACCACCACCAACATTACCACTACTACCACCACCAACATTACCACTACTACCACCACCAACATTACCACTACTACCACCACCAACATTACCACTACTACCACCACCAACATAACCACCACCACTACCACCACCACACACAGCTACCACCACCTACCACCATTACCACCACCACCAACAAAACCGCCACCACTACCACCACAACTACCAACATTACCACCACCACTACCATTACCACCACCACCACCAACATTACCACTACTATCACCACCAACATTACCACTACTACCACCACCAACATTACCACTACCACCACCAACATTACCACTACTACCACCACCAACATAACCACCACCACTACCACCACCACCACAACTACCACCACCATTACCAACATTACCACCACCACTACCACCATTACCACCACCACCAACATAACCACCACCACTACCACCACCACCACAACTACCAACATTACCACCACCACCACTACCATTACCACCACCACTACCATTACCACCATTACCACCACCACTACCACTACCAACATTACCACCACAACTACCACCACCACCACCACTACCAACATTACCACCACCACCACCACAGCTACCAACATCACCATCACCACCACCACCAACATTACCACCACCACTACCAACATTACTACCACCACCACCAACCAACACCACAATTACAATATATTTTCACTAATAACAAAGTGTCAGTAACAGAACTCCG
>CM064481.1:32827694-32865345 GCA_032716605.1 Paralithodes platypus
ACATACACATATACGCACACATACATACGCATATACTGTACATACATAAATATACATATACACACATATACATAAACAAACTCAAGCAAATACATACATATATTCTAATACACACACGCACACACACTTATGCATACATTATTAAAGGAGGGCGCGTATATATGGTGTGACAGGCCGGCATTACACATTATTAATAATATTTACAATGGTTGGGATAGGACTATTTTTGTATCTGTCAGTTCTTGCCCTTATTGGTTGGAGTGTGTTGAAGTGTCGAGCTGCACGTGTTGGTCTAGGGGCGTCTGGTGGAAGTAAGTTTCTGTGTCGTGGGTGAACAAGTAGCTTAGATGCAAACTGCTTGAGTGTGTTGTAGTGGTGGGTTGAAAGTGCAGGTATGCTAAGGGTGGTGAGAGCTTCCTCGTACCCTGGGTATGTGCCACCCAGGATGATCCTGCATGCCCTCTTCTGCACTCTCTCCAATTGACGTTGTTGTGTCAGGGTTAGAGAGGAGGACAAGGCGGGAGAGGCGTAGGTGAGCTTAGGGAGTATGAAGATGTTATAATACTCTTCAGCTCATTCTCCGGCGCCCCCAGGGATCTCAGCCGCCTTAGCATAAACAACTTGTATGTGGCGGTCCTGACTGTGGTAGACACATGTTTCTTCCAGTTCAGCTTGTTGTCCACAGTGATTCCGAGGAGTTTGGTGGACTCAACAAGCTGAAGGGGATGAGGACCAATTGTGACAGTGGGTGGAGGAAGGTCGGTAACGGAGGTGTTGATATGCATGACCACTGTCTTGTCATGATTGATGGTCACATGATTGACTGTGGTCCAGGCTTGAAGACGGTCGAGGATGTCTTGTAGGGGGTCATAGTTAGGGGAGGTGTTATCGACAGTAATGCCGACTGTCGAGTCGTCCACGTACTTCCAGTGGAATGGAGTGTCCTTTAGGGCATCATTAATCAAGATGAGGAACAATCTTTGTGCCCTGTGGGACTCCACATGTGATGTCTAGGAAGGTGGAGATGAAGCCTTGATATCGCACTGCTTGCCGTCTGTCACTAAGGAAGTCGGTCAACCACGCAACCAGGGTAGGATGTAGCCCCAACTTTATGGCCTTGTTGATGATGATGATGTGTGTGTGTGTGTGTGTGTGTGTGTGTGTGTGTGTGTATGTGTATGTGTGAGAGAGTGAGTTTATACTACTACTACTAATAATAATAATAATAATAATAATAATAATAATAATGATAAAATAATATAAAAATATATTTTATTATTATTATTATTATTATTATTATTATTATTATTATCAGAAACAATTACTCACATAACATTCAGAGCTAATTAGAACCAGCCTTGCCCAGAAATGTAAAACTCTAACAACTTTTATGGAGTTTATAAAAATATATATATACAAATAAACTAGAACAATTGAGAGAGAGAGAGAGAGAGAGAGAGAGAGAGAGAGAGAGAGAGTGTGTGTGTGTGAGAGTGAGATACAAGAAACAAGTAGAGAGAGAGAGAGTGAGTAAGTGTGTGCGTGAGATACATGAAACAAGTAGAGAGAGAGAGTGGTTGTGAAAGAGTGTGTGAGAGAGTGAGTGGCAGAAAAGAAACAAAGTAAGAGAGAGAGAGAGAGAGAACACTGCTTTAGGCTAGTTGACCTAATTCCAAATCTACCCACTTAACCCCTTCAGTACCTGTGACGTCCTTTTAATTGACCTCTTGCGAGTTTCAAGTTATTATAATAATAATAATAATATTTATTCAGTTAGCAATTTACAGAGTTGGTACCACCACATGTAGTTGTTACAAATATGACATGTACCAGCCTTGCATAATTTGCATAATTCCAACTAAGGATAGCCCAATAAGGCCGTTAGGCGTATTTCCATTGGGGTCCTTGTGGGATTAGGTTAGCTGGGGTAAAAGGGGAGGATAAAGAGATAGATACTTTAGAGAAAGTATTTCTAGGGGGTTATTTTAAGATACCTTACATCCTATAGTAAATATCAGTAATCCGTAATCAGTAATCATTTCAGTTTGGTTTGTCTATCTCTTATGTCGCATTTAGTAGTAGACATAAGCTTGGAGCCGCGAACATCGATATTAACCCCTTGAAGCTCTGACGTGTTTTAACAGTTTATTTTGGCTATCATTAGACGATTTTATGCAGCTTAGGAAGGATCTGTGGGTATTAAAAGGGTAAATACTATCTCAATCAACCCTCTGACTTCCATATACCGTTACTAATCTGAATAAAATCGTCTAAGAGTAGCCAGGAAACAGAACAGAAACGCGTATTGGAGCTTGAAAGGGTTAAACAGAAATGCTATAATAATGTAAGTTTCTGATGGATAAATGGTATGTTGAATTGGGTTTTATGTATTTATAAATGTACTACGACCGTATGTTAGCTGTACATGGTGTTAAGGGGAGGTTTCCACTTGAGGGATTGTTTTCTTGACCCCTTTCTCCCTCATGTTTAGCCCCATTGCTTTTGATATTATAAAACGTTTGCCCCATTAGTTTAGCGATTTTAAGAACTTTCACCCCATATTAAGACCTTTCGTGCAATTCAGGTGTCTATTTTATCCTGGCGAGCGATAGCGAGCCTGTAATTAAAGAGGAACCGGCCTTTGGCCGGGAAATTTTTCTACCGAAAAATGTACACATTTATCTTGAAAGGGACTCGAGGGGGTGTAATTTTAAGCTTGATGGAGGTCTAGGGAACAAACTAAACACCTCCCCTTACATAGCGTTATCTACAGCTCCAACTTCCTTATAGAACGAAACTCGCAAGTCGGCCATTACAGTGTGACAACTATTCAGCTTAGGAAGGACATGTGCTACTAGAATGGCGACTATCACCATTAAGGCAGATCCTTCACTTTTTGTCAATTTTTGTATTTATTTATCATTTTTCTAGTTTCCTCGCTAGACCTCCATTAAGTTTAAAATGAAGCCCCCTAGACCCCCTTTCAAGATAAATGAAGCCCCCTAGACCCCCTTTCAAGATAAATTTGTACATTTTTCGGTAGAAAAATATCCTGGCCAAAGGCCGATTCCTCTTAAATTACAGGCTCGCTATCGCTCGCCAGGAAAAAATCGAGACCTAATTGACAGGAAAGGTCTTAAAATTGACAGAAATGGGGCGAAAGTTCATAAAATCGCCAAACTAATGGGGCTAAAGATGAGGGAGAAGGTGGTCTAGAAAAGCCACTCGTCTCCCCTTAAGCCTTTTAGTTACCACACGTCCTTCCTAAGCTTCATAAAATCGTCTAAATACAGTTGACATTTAATACCAAAGACGTCGCTGGTACTGAAGGGGTTAAGGGGAGATGGGTCGTTTTTCTGCCAGTAATCAGATTTTAAGACGTTCGGCCCCATTAGTTTGACGATTTTAAGACCTTTGGCCCCATTTCTTTGTCAATATTAAGACTTTTATATATACTATATATATATATATATATATAGATAGATAGATAGATAGATATAGATAGATAGACGTAGGTAAATAGATAGATAGGGACTTAAATAAATAGATAGTTAGGTACATAGATAGACATATAGATAGGTAGAGAGTTAGAGTACATTACACTACCCTAAGGGTAACATTATCTGGTTGGTGTCAAGTATTTATGCTCGTGACTGTACATAGATAGACATATAGATAGGTAGAGAGTTAGAGTACATTACACTACCCTAAGGGTAACAAGATGGCCGCCAAGTAGCGTCACAAGTACCCTGGAGTGCTGACCCAGGGATGTAACGCTCTCAAAGGGGTACAGAGAGAGAGAGAGAGAGGTGGATAGATAGATGGTTAGGTACACAGATAGACGTATAGATAGATGGTTAGGTACACAGATAGACATATAGATAGATAGAGAGTTAGAGTACATTATAATACCCTGGGGTTACAAGATGGCGTCACAAGGACCCTGGAGTGCTGACCCAGGTGGCTTACTCTCTCAAAGGGGTCCACAATATATATATATATATATATATATATATATATATAATTATATAATTATATATACTGTATATATCACAAATACACGTGAGCCACTAAATGTTTTAGTCTCTCAGTGGGATTCGAACCGTCGACCGTCAGGACGATAGCCTCTCTCCTTCCCTCCCTTCCTCCCTCCCTCCTTCTCCCCTAATCCCTCCATTCCTCCAATTCCCTCTCCATCTCCCTCCCTTCCCTCCTCCCCTCTCTCATCCCTCTTCCTCCTCCATCTCTCTCTCTCTCTTTCTCTCTCTCCCCCCCTCTCCCTCTCCCTCTCCCCTCACTCTTTTATCACCTCCCCCCCCCTCCCCCACTCCCTTTCTTCCCCCCCCTCCCTCATTCTTTTCTCTCTCCACCCCTCCCTCCCTCCATCTCTCTCTCCCTCCCTCCCACCTTCCTCCCTCCTCTCCCCCACACTCCCTTTCCCCCTTTCTTTCTCTCCCTCCCCCCCCCCCTCCCCCCCCTCCTTTCCTCCACCCCCGCCCCCTACCCCGTTTTCTAAGTAGTTTAATCTGCCTTTAATTTTATTCATGTTGTTGACAAAGACAATTAAGCAAGGATTTAAAACTCTTGATGGGCTTTTATCTATCTATCTATCTATCTATCTATCTATCTATCTCTCTCTCTCTCTCTCTCTCTCTCTCTCTCTCTCTCTCTCTCTCTCTCTCTCTCTCTCTCTCTCTCTCTCTCTCTCTCTCTCTATCTATCTATCTATCTATCTATCTATCTATCTATCTATCTATCTATCTATCTATCTATCTATCTATCTATCTATCTATCTATCTATCTATCTATCTATCTATATCTATCTCTATCTTTCTATCTCTCTGTCTGTCAATTTATCTGTTTCTATCTATCTAGTATATGTCTGTCTATCTATCTATCTATCTATATTATGTTGATGTATCTATCTATCTATTCATGTTTTCGTATTTAAGGGGCGATTTCCACTTGAGGGATTTTTTTCTGGACCTCTTTCTCCCTCATGTTTAGCCCCATTGCTTTTAAGATTTGGAGATAAGTTAGGCGATCTTAAGAACTTTCGCCTAATTTTTGTCAATTTTAAGACCGTTCGTGCAATTTAGGTGTCGATGTTTTCCTGGCGAGCGATAGCGAGCCTGTAATTTAAGAGGAACCGGCCTTCGGCCGGGAAATTTTTCTACCGAAAAATGTACAAATTTATCTTGAAAGGGGGTCTAGGGGGTGTAGTTTTTAGCTTGATGGAGGTCTAGGGAACAACCTAAATACCTCCCCTTAAGTTACTTATCCGTCAACTTAACTATCTGTCTATATATCTCAATCTATCTATATCTACCTATCTATCCATCGATCTATCTATCCATCGATCTATCTATAGTTATTGTATATGTATCTATTAATCTACCTATGTATGAATGTATCTATATATATATATCTATCTATCTGTCCTATTTATCTATCTACCTTTCTAGCTATCTAAATATATATATATATGATTATCTATCTACTTGTGTAAATATCTAATGTATCTATCGAATGATCGTTTACCAAGCAGTACATACTTCGCTAAACAAGTACTAAATATAATAAAAATATTTAATAAAAATTTTGATAATCCTACTCTCCTCAAAAAAAGAAAAAAGATAACGCGTAGAAAATGAGAACCAGTAAATTTTGGCGAAGGGTATACTAATATATATTTCGCATACATTTTTATTTTTATATATTTTGGACAAGAACACATGGGAGTAATTTTCTGGGAGAGAGAGAGGGGGAGAGAGAGAGAGAGAGAGAGAGGCAAACAGGGAGAGATAGAGTACAAAGGAGTACAAAGGAAAACAAGCAACAACAGGTCTAGTGACCCTTCTAGGCTGCTTGTCCTCCAAAACACTGAGGATCAAGTGTCCAAACAGTGGTTTAGAGTGGGTAAGGGAACATTGGAAAGGGAATTACTGCCCTGGAACTAATGTCCGTGGCAGGATTAGGAAGTTAGTAGGGGACAGATGGGTTAGTAACTGAGGGGGGGATAAAATAAAGTTATTCATTTACAAACGCAGTCAGTCGCGGGTTTGATGCGAGATATTTGTCTAAGCGGAGTTTAAATGAATCAACGGTGATGCAGTCTATAACGTCTATAGAGAGAGAGAGAGAGAGAGAGAGAGAGAGAGAGAGAGAGAGAGGCAGGCAGGCAGGCAGGGAGAGAGAGATAGGTAGATAGATAGATAGATAAAGAGAGAGAGAGAGAGAGAGAGAGAGAGGCATAATTATAAGACAGTGATCACAGTGACTCTATATAATTACCCTATCCCTATTAGTACTATGTGTCATACTTAGGTCTTATAATATCACACACACACACACACACACACACACACACACAGCACATATACTTATACATACATATATACAGTACACACACACATACATGTACAGTTACCCACATAAGTTTTGTTCCTCTCTGTAATTCTCTCTGTACCGGGGACGTGTTTGTTCCTCTCTGTAATTCTCTCTGTACCGGGGACGTGTTTGTTCCTCTCTGTAATTCTCTCTGTACCGGGGACGTGTTTGTTCCTCTCTGTAATTCTCTCTGTACCGGGGACGTGTTTGTTCCTCTCTGTAATTCTCTCTGTACCGGGGACGTGTTTGTTCCTCTCTGTAATTCTCTCTGTACCGGGGACGTGTTTGTTCCTCTGTAATTCTCTCTGTACCGGGGACGTGTTTGTTCCTCTCTGTAATTCTCTCTGTACCGGGGACGTGTTTGTTCCTCTCTGTAATTCTCTCTGTACAGGGGACGTGGTGGTTGCTCTCTGTAATTCTCTCTGCACCGGGGACGAGTTTGTTCCTCTCTGTATCTCTCTGTACCGGGGACGTGTTTGTTCCTCTCTGTAATTCTCTCTGTGCCGGGGACGTGTTTGTTCCTCTCTGTAATTCTCTCTGTACCGGGGACGTGTTTGTTCCTCTCTGTAATTCTCTCTGTACCGGGGACGTGTTTGTTCCTCTCTGTAATTCTCTCTGTGCCGGGGACGTGTTTGTTCCTCTCTGTAATTCTCTCTGTACCGGGGACGTGTTTGTTCCTCTCTGTAATTCTCTCTGTACCGGGAACGTGTTTGTTCCTCTCTGTAATTCTCTCTGTGCCGGGGACGTGTTTGTTCCTCTCTGTAATTCTCTCTGTACCGGGACGTGTTTGTTCCTCTCTGTAATTCTCTCTGTACCGGGGACGTGTTTGTTCCTCTCTGTAATTCTCTCTGTGCCGGGGACGTGTTTGTTCCTCTCTGTAATTCTCTCTGTACCGGGGACGTGTTTGTTCCTCTCTGTAATTCTCTCTGTACCGGGGACGTGTTTTTAATTTGATTCTAGTTATATTTTTAGAGGATTGTGTGCAGCTTAAGAAGGATCTGTGGTGGTAAAAAGGGTTAAGGGGAGGTATTTAGTTTGTTCCCTAGACCTCCATCAAGCTTAAAATTACACCCCCTGAGTCCCTTTCAAGATAAATTTGTACATTTTTCGGTAGAAAAATGTCCCGGCCGAAGGCCGGTTCCTCTTAAATTACAGGCTCGCTATCGCTCGCCAGGATAACATCGACACCTGAATTGCACGAAAGGTCTTAATATGGGGTGAAAGTTCTTAAAATCGCTAAACTAATGGGGCAAACGTTTTATAATATCAAAAGCAATGGGGCTAAACATGAGTGAGAAAGGGGTCAAGAAAAAAATCCCTCAAGTGGAGACCTCCCCTTAAGTGAGAAAGTTGGAAGCTTGTTAATGGCTGGAGGTCCTTTTTAAACTGAATATAATCGTCTAACAGTAGCCACAATAACGTTAAAAAAGACGCCACCGGTACCGAAGGGGTTAACACATTTTGACAGTGGCTATTATTAGACGATTTTACTCAGATTAGCAAGGGTGTGTGGAAGGCAGGAGGTTAACCCATTCAGTACCGGTGATGTCCTTTTCACAGTATATTCTGACAACTAATGGGCGGTTTTTATTCAGCTTAGGAAGGATGTTTACCCGTTAAAATATTACACACTATCTCCATTAATCATTTTGCTACCATACATCCTTCCTAAGCTTCATAAAATCGTCTAAATATATCTAGAATAAAAATTAAAATACGTCGCTGGTACGGTCGCGCTGATAAGTCACGTCTCAGCTGTCATTACGTTTGGCTCGCTCTGTGCTTTTTTAATGCCTGTCCGATGTTGAATAGGGTGGGTAAGTGTAGCGCTATTAAGTCATGTCCCAGCTGTCATTACGTTTGGCTCGCTCTGTGCTGTATTAATGCCTGTCCGATGTTGAATAGGGTGGGTAAGTGTAGTGCTATTAAGTTATGTCCCAGCTGTCATTACGTTTGGCTCGCTGTGTGCTGTATTAATGCCTGTCCGATGTTGAATAGAGTGGGTAAGTGTAGCGCTATTAAGTCATGTCCCAGCTGTCATTACGTTTGGCTCGCTCTGTGCTGTATTAATGCCTGTCCGATGTTGAATAGGGTGGATAACTGTAGCGCTATTAAGTCATGTCCCAGCTGTCATTACGTTTGGCTCGCTCTGTGCTGTATTAATGCCTGTCCGATGTTGAATAGGGTGGGTAAGTGTAGCGCTATTAAGGCATGTCCCAGCTGTCATTACGTTTGGCTCGCTCTGTGCTGTATTAATGTCTGTCCGATGTTGAATAGGGTGGGTAAGTGTAGCGCTATTAAGTCATGTCCCAGCTGTCATTACGTTTGGCTCGCTCTGTGCTGTATTAATGCCTGTCCGATGTTGAATAGGGTGGGTAAGTGTAGCGCTATTAAGGCATGTCCCAGCTGTCATTACGTTTGGCTCGCTCTGTGCTGTATTAATGCCTGTCCGATGTTGAATAGGGTGGGTAAGTGTAGCGCTATTAAGTCATGTCCCAGCTGTCATTACGTTTGGCTCGCTCTGTGCTGTATTAATGTCTGTCCGATGTTGAATAGGGTGGGTAAGTGTAGCGCTATTAAGTCATGTCCCAGCTGTCATTACGTTTGGCTCGCTCTGTGCTGTATTAATGCCTGTCCGATGTTGAATAGGGTGGGTAAGTGTAGCGCTATTAAGTCATGTCCCAGCTGTCATTACGTTTGGCTCGCTCTGTGCTGTATTAATGTCTGTCCGATGTTGAATAGGGTGGGTAAGTGTAGCGCTATTAAGTCATGTCCCAGCTGTCATTACGTTTGGCTCGCTCTGTGCTGTATTAATGCCTGTCAGATGTTGAATAGGGTGGGTAAGTGTAGCGCTATTAAGTCATGTCCCAGCTGTCATTACGTTTGGCTTGCTCTGTGCTGTATTAATGCCTGTCAGATGTTGAATAGGGTGGGTAAGTGTAGCACTATTAAGTCATGTCCCAGCTGTCATTACGTTTGGCTCGCTCTGTGCTGTATTAATGTCTGTCAGATGTTGAATAGGGTGGGTAAGTGTAGCACTATTAAGTCATGTCCCAGCTGTCATTACGTTTGGCTTGCTCTGTGCTGTATTAATGCCTGTCAGATGTTGAATAGGGTGGATAAGTGTAGCACTATTAAGTCATGTCCCAGCTGTCATTACGTTTGGCTTGCTCTGTGCTGTATTAATGCCTGTCAGATGTTGAATAGGGTGGGTAAGTGTAGCACTATTAAGTCATGTCCCAGCTGTCATTACGTTTGGCTTGCTCTGTGCTGTATTAATGCCTGTCAGATGTTGAATAGGGTGGGTAAGTGTAGCACTATTAAGTCATGTCCCAGCTGTCATTACGTTTGGCTCGCTCTGTGCTGTATTAATGTCTGTCAGATGTTGAATAGGGTGGATAAGTGTAGGAACATGTTTATATATTTCACTGGATATGAAGAAACGAAGCTTAGAATATTGCTGATACCAATTAATGATCAAAACATACTTGGTGCCGAGACATGACTTATTAGCGCGACTGTACACAAGGGGTTAAGGGGAGGTTTTAAGGGGAGGTTTTTAGTTCATTCCCTAGAATTCCATCAATCTTAAAATTACACCCCCTAGACCCCCTTTCAAGATAAATTTGTACATCTTTCGGTAGAAAAATGTCCCTGCTGAAAGCCGGTTCTTCTTAAATTACAGGCTCGCTATCGCTCGCCAGGATAAAATCGACACCTAAATTGCACGAAAGGTCTTAAAATTGACAGAAATGGGTTGAAAGTTCTTAAAATCATCAAAATAATGGGGCGAACGTCTTATAATTAGAAAAGCAATGGGGCTAAACATGAGGGAGAAAGGAGTCCAGAAAAAGCTCCCTCAAGTGGATATCTCCCCTTAATTGCAGAAAAACCCGGCATATATACTATATAACTATATATATATATATATATATATATATATATATATATATATATATATATATATATGATACGCAAACGCGAAGGGATAACTATTATTATCTGCATTATTTAATTATCTATTAAATTTCTCTTAAATTAACTAATGCCTAAGCCGAAAATGTATCTTAGAAATAAAATAGATAACAATAAGTACGGTAAAAAAATGCATATACAATTTTTTTTTTTTTTTTTTTTTTATGGGTTGAAGGGCCGTAGGATCCGAAGACCCCTTTTCACCCTGCCGCGTAACCTATTTTACTGTCAGGCGAAACAGAGGCAAGGGGTGTGAAGAGATTGCCCAAACGATCTCCACCAGCCGAGAATCGAACTCGGTCTTAAACTTGGTCATAAACTCGGTCATAAACGCTAAAATATCGCAATAAATGAGTCTAAATATTAATGTGTCTCCTTTTATTGCAGAAAGAAAACCCGGCGTACAGAAACAAGAATGAAAACAAAAGAACAGAATCCAAGAAAGACACAGAATCCAACATGGCCGCCACGAGATAAGTACGAAAAACACTAAGAAGAATCCAATATGGCCGGCACCCAGCCTCAGCGCGCGGGGACCAGATACAGAGATGGTGGGAGAGCATCAAGGTCATGTAGAGATCGCGCACGGATGTAAACAAACCCACGCGTTCACCCCCCGTCCGCCTTTCCCGATGTCCGTGTTTCCATCGCTTTTTGGCCATTTATCGGGTAAGTTGCGATGTTTTTCTTGTTGATAATGTGTGTAGGATATGTCAGGGTCTATGATGGGTAAAATCGTTTGTTGTTAGCCGGGATTTTAACGAGATTATTCAGGCATGCAGGTTTCGCCTTCCCAAGTCTATTTTCGTCGCTTTTGCTCCATGTATTAGCCTAAGCCCTTCTGGGTAGCATTCAAGGAGACTACTGCAGGACTCTTCTTCCCTCTGACCGGGTATAGGCTATTCTAGTGTTTACTAGCCTATACCCCTTTGAAAGGACATTAGCTGGAAAATATTAAGGAAACCACCCACCAATTATTTTAATTTTTTTTTTTTTAGTTTTAGTTTATTTGCATCAATATAGGCCTATAGTGATTGACATTAGTTTCAACCTCCGCAAAAATCGTTTTCCCCTTTATCCAACGATCTTAAGACACGGTGCCCGATAGTGGGGAGGGCTATGAAGATCTGAGAAAATGTGAGGTTAAAGACATAAAAAGGCGATATAATGGCTTTTATGATGAAAGTTGGCTCGGGTTTTGTTGTTTTTCAACTTGAGAAAACCCCAAAATGATAAAACCCGAACCAAGTTTTGGCAAAAGTTGGCTCGGATTTTAAGATTTTTCAGCTGCATAAAAGACACCAAGTGCAAAAAAGAAGTTGGCTCGGGTTTTCTTGTTTTTCAACTTAAGAAAACCCCAAAATGAAAAAAAATCGAGCCAAGTTTTGGCAAAAGTTGGCTGGGATTTTAAGATTTTTCAGCTTCATAAAAGTCAGAAAATGGCAAAAAAAAGTTGGCTCAGGTTTTCTTGTTTTTCAACTGAAGAAATCCCCAAGATAAAAAAATAAAAATAAAGTTTTGTCAAAAGTTGTTGGATGATACATGGGATAGAAAATGAACTTACCCAGTAATCTCATTATCCATTATCCAACAATTAAGCAACATTAAAGATTTTAGCCTAACCTACCAATCTTACCTAACCTAACCTAGTATTATGGG
The DNA here is from genome assembly GCA_032716605.1 of Paralithodes platypus. Lineage (NCBI taxonomy): Eukaryota > Metazoa > Arthropoda > Malacostraca > Decapoda > Lithodidae > Paralithodes > Paralithodes platypus. Next base: position 32,839,719 of record CM064481.1, read on the forward strand.
TGGGGGCTGCCGCCCCCACACCCCCGCTGCTTGGATAGTACATTGGATAGAAAATTAGGTAAATTCCTAGTGTTAATTAGACTGAAAGGCAGGGAGAAAGAGGTCCGCCGAGTCGTGTTGTGTGCCGTTTATGGGGAGGAGAACCCTGGACAAATATCGTTATAGGTTTCAGGTTCTAGGTGCTGTATCTCCCTTAATAGAATTGTTCGAGGGTTGACACTTATTTTGACATGGAGTATAGGTTATATTACATCCTAAATGAAATATAAAATATCTGTGAAAATTCTTGGGTTGTTTATATAATAGAAGTTACTGTGAGACACGTAATATGTTGAAGGGGGAGTTCTGCCCCCTCTAAACACCCGTCACTTATGTCATCATAATCTGTTGTACTTCATAGGGGGTCCAATTAAGGAGAAAGTGAATTAACAGACGAAATTAGGCCGCAAACTACAATAACATAGCGGGCCGCCGTTTATGGGAGACTTTTTACACATAATTTTCAATGTTGATTTTCTCCCTTAATCGATTTTTCCAAATTATCAAACTTACATAAAAATGAAGTACAGTTTATAGGGATTCCAACATGCATTTCAAAATTGTCATGAAAATTGTGGGTGGTTTGCTTAATATATACCCATTAGCCTAACCTAACAACCTTACCTATCCTAGTATTATAGGTGGGGGCTGCCGCCCCCACACCCCCGCTTTGACTTAGATTTTTGGTGTATTTGTCTGTGAAGTGGGTATTTTTCAATTTGTTGATAACGAAAATCCTCCATGCGGACTACATGGAGAAAAATATGGCGAATCTATTGGTGCCTATTTTCCCTAATAAATTGTTTCTCATAACGTCGCACTAGTGTCCTTGAATATTATCCTTTCAGCAGTCAACAGGCTTTAAACTATCTCATTTGACCATTTTTACAATAGCCTAAGCCCTTCTGTACCGGCGCCGTCTATTAAATTTATTCTCGCTACCGGTACTATTAGACAATTTTATTCAGTATAGGCCTACAAAGGACTTTCAGCGGTCAGCAGGCTTTAAACTATCTCATTTGACCATTTTTACTACCACAGATCCTTCTTAAACTGCACAAAATCGTCTAAATATAGCTAGAATAAAAATATAGACGTCACCGGTGCAGAATGGGTTAACCACTTGCGAGTTTCATGCTATAAGGAAGTTGGAGCCGTAATATCGATATTTAGTAGAATCACGAGCTTATCCCTTAGAAGATTATGACACATGTTGACAGTTTATTCTGGCTGTTAATGGATGGACTAGCCGAACACCACTGTAGAAAAATAGTGCTAACAAGATACCGGTACATAGAGGGCCTCGGAGTCGGACGGATCCTAAATTGTGTGGTCAATCCTGTAAGTCCTTCAGTAAACTGGCTCGGGTTGTCCCTTTTACAGGGAATAGGTCCGCTTGGTGGCATTCTGTGTATGGCCACCCCCATTAAGGGGAGTAGGACATCTGGCAATAGATAGATAGAATAGACAAGTTTATATACGGTAGTTTAGGAAGGATCTGTGGGCATTAGAAGGATAAAGACTACGGTATCTCAATTAACCCTCTGACTTCCATATAACCTTCCTAATCTGAATAAAATCGTCTAATAGTAGCCAGATAACATAAAATGCGTCATCGTATTTTCTAAGTGTTAAATAAGATTGTATTGCATATATAATTACATAAAACCACATTCATCATAATTTCTACCCATCAGAAACCTATATGATTACTGTATCATGTTGAATATAGATGTCTATAGCTCCAACTTCCTTATAGCCTGACACTCGCAAGTGGTCAATTAATGTACACTGTTTTTCTGTGTGTTAACTCCTTCTGTACCGGCGAAGTTTTTTTTAATTTAAATCTGGTTACTATTAGACGATATTATTCAGTTTCAAAAGGACTTTCAGCAACTAACAGGGTTCGAACTTAGAACTATCTCACTTAACCCTTTTTACTACCACAGATCCTTCTTCAACTGCACAAAATCCTCTAAATATAGCTAGATTTTGTTTTATATAAACATCGCCGGTACATAAGGGGTTATTATAAAAAACAAATATGGTAATGTGTGCAGAGTGAATAAATATTTTTGTTGGAGACTCCTTGTGGCCAGTGTGCCAAAATTCGCCCATTTTCTTTGTGATCCCGAACCTAACATCTGAAAAAAATATTGATACTGAAATTGGCTGTGACGCCTGTGAGCCTGTGACTGTCCCGGGGCGGCCGGGAGCCCCGCTAAACCTGCCATTCTATTTCTACATTAAACTCATCAAACGATAGTTGCTTTGCTCTACATTGGCTATGATCTTAGAACTATTATATATCACCTGTATTGAAGTCCAAATGCAGCTACTAATGTAAATATAAACGGATAAAGCCAGAGCTCGAGTCATGTGAGCTATTTGTTTACACTGTGAAAACACAACTTGTTCGGTTCGGATGAGGTGACTGACTTTAGCACCAATATAACAAATATAAATTACAATAAGGAAACAGCCATCGTTCATAGAACGAACTCCTGGATGGGAGAGTCCACTAAAACAAACAAACAAACAAACAACCAATGTACCCCTACACTCCGATGTTATATTGCGCCGAAGGCTGAGTCAAGACGAACTCAACTACCGTAATTTTATTGGCACTCAAATGCTCAATAATATGTAGATTAAAGGATAATAATAGGTATTTATCTAAAACTATGTATATATTAACTAAACTACTCCATGTGTTTAATATATTGACTGAATTTCACTGAAATAAATAATGTAAAATATTAATTTAAGTTTGAATGTTAGTTTTCTGATGAAAAATGATCCCAGTTAACCCCCCGCCAAAATACACGATATTTGTTCGTATGTATTAATTTTATGGGGTCTCTAATTTCTCAAAAATAGTGAATGAATATAAATTTTATGTGTTTGACAAAGAGCGCAAGACCTTGAGGCATAAGGTAAGCTATAAATTAGTACGATTTTATGATGAATTATTGGTTTTTCAGGGGTATATATGTGGTTGGATTAATGGAAAACAACGAACCAATATCAGCTATGTTTTCCATTGTGGTGTTAATAATCCAATGATGACGTCAAATTAGCTTGCCGCCAATCAACTGTGGAACACTTGGAAATGTGTTTAGCTGTTATTTACCGATATATTTGTGGAAAATAGAGTGAATTAAGGGGCTGGAATATAACATTGACTTCATGTGAATTGCGAGTGCCCTACACATTCTAAAATTGTGCATATTAATCTTGGGGAACTCCTTATATATAAGGTATAAGTTCAAGGTGATACTTTGGATAAACCTGACTTCTAGCAAGCACCAAACAGCGATTTTGTAAGTAGCCAAGCATATTATTTTTTCAGATAAGCCTAGGCCTAGTGTTGTATAGGCCTAGGCCTACTTGTATTAGCCTAGGCCTATGATGATAGTGATGATTTGAAGCAGAAATGAGTACCGGTAGCCTAGGCTGAGGCTAGGCGTATTAGGCTTAGGATAACCCATTATCCAACAATCTTAGGACTGCTCCCACTAGTGGGGCTATGTATAATGTATTGATAGGCTAATGAAGATCAAGGAAGATTTGAGGTTAAAGACAGTAAAAAATAAGGTTAGCTAGGCAGCTGGGAATCTGGTTCTGTGTAGGCTAAGACTCAGAGCCCCCACCTCTTAACCCGGGAACGGCACAGGTCCTCAATTAGCCTAAGGTAATTATTTATAAGATGACCTTTTTTTCTAGTTATTAAAAACTTACTCTATGGTGTATTATATGATATATAGAAGCAATAGAACTGTTAAAATGACCTGGGAAGTGTATATTAAACTTAGCCTAGACCAACATTCCTGTATTTTTGTTATTTTTTTTTGTAAGGCTAGGCTAGGCAGCTAGGCTAACCTAGCCTAGGCTACTCTTGAGTTTTGGAACACAGTAGGCCTAGGCCTATTTTAGATGTCTAACTTTTAAAATAATAATATAAAAATACGTAGCCTAGGCTAGGATTAAAATTTTGTTATCATTATACAGAAAGTTCATTTGTGTTATCACTAAAAAAAACAGCGTCGTTTGACACCCTGGCTAGGCTATAGCCTATAGCCTAGGCCTAGCCTATGACAATAACAGTTTGCCGTCATGCCGTGGGATTATAGGGAATAATAGGGACCGCCTATAGGATTTATTGAGGAGCCCTCACCACCGCCTTGCCCCTCCCCAGGGCTTGTTGAAATTCTCATCTAGCCTACTGCCTAGTTCCTCAACGGTCAACCTATTATTGTATCCCACGACAGTCAAAATAGATGCGAACATGCAAGTAGTGTAAACAAGGCACGGCCTGGCAGGCGGTAGCCTACGCCCGAATACTACATCCTTACCATTATTTTTTAGGTACGGTACCGGTATATAAGCTGAAGCCTATGAAACGGTACGGATATAATCCTGTGTACTGTGTAGGGGGTGAACCTGTACATAGGCTAGCCTATATCTCAATAATTTGGTAATGTTACAACAAAAAATTACATTTTACATTCATAAATATTCCACTAATAGGCTATACTAGCCTAGTTATTTAAGGTTAGGTTAGGTTTTGGTTAGGATAGGCTAGGTTAAAGATATTGTTCAATGTTTCTTAGTAAATAGGCATCTGAAAAACAGTTCCCGCAGGCCGCTACACAGGATCTTATGAACGGTACATAACAGACAGTCCTAACCTAACCTAACTTAGTGTCCAAAGTGAAGTCTGCACCGTCTGCTGCTAGCCTATGTTCTTATAAAATGTTCTGCCAAAGTACCGGCACAATTTAATAAAGAGTGTACACTGTACCAGTACAGTACTGTACTGTATAGGCCTAGCCTAGGTTAAGCCTGCCGCCCTACAGTGCATTTATAGAGTTTTCGGCCATGATTTGGGTAGACCTGTCACTGAAGAATACTTTCGCAGTCTTGCCGTTTGTTTTTGTTTTCAAGGTATAGGCAGAATAGGCTACAGTTGTTGTTGTTCCCGTTCCCCAGGCTGCCTGGCCGAACAGCCCCAAGGTCCCGAGCAAGGCCAAGGCCATAGAGCGCCCCCACAAAACCCTCCCTGCTTACCACTAACAAAACCCAGGTGACCGAAGCCACTCTAAGGCAGGGAGCTGAGGAGGGCGCGGAAATGCCCGAGAAACCAAAGCCCCACCCAAGGCCCTGTGCCCCTCAGCAATTATGAAGGGTAAGTTGAGGGGCAAGGGAAAAATGTGACGCTTTGGCTCCCAATCTGCCAACTTAGTACAGGCTTGTATAGGCTACAGTAGGTATTACTGGTATCTTATTTTATTGTAGTTTATATTATGAGTGGAAGATTTGCAATAACTTACCCTAACCAAAGTCCAAACTTAGTGTCCAAAGTGGGATCTGCACCCTGCCTCTATGTTCTCATTTTGTATACCGGTAAATTTTTAGCCAGATTACTGGTACAATTTAATAAGTATACAGCCAGCAGCTAGGTCTACCGCCTACAGTGCATTTATAGATTTCCCGGAATCCCGGCCATGACTTGGGTATCACTAAAGAATCTTTCCGCAGCCTTATGTACAATTGTTTGTTTTTATTTCTTCAAGGAATATAGTACAGTAGTTTATTGTTCAATTGTTTATCATGTTATGAGTAGATAATTTGCATTACCTTACCCTAACCTAACTTTTCTTAGTCTTAGTGTCCAAAGTGGGGGCTGCCACTATCCCCACAGTCCACACACCCGCTAACTAACATATATTATTGGTATGTCTTGTCATTACTATAACCTGACTTCACGGGGGTAACGGAGACTTGATTGAATATTTTCGGAATTAGCCTAGCAGAATCTTGTGTTTTTTAAAGTTGTGAAAATTAAAGTAAGTTTCTACGTTCCTACTGATTGTACGGTACTTAACCCGAGATGGGAATAGCCTACCCAGGTATTTTTTACTCGGCCCAGGGAAAATAATAGACAAACAAATGTTCTAATCAAAGTTTATTCTTGAAACTTGGTACCGGTATGTATTTTAACCAGTACTCTATAGTAACTCATGTATCATATGAAAGGATATAAATTAAGTATGTAATAGTTCTTGGAATGCAACAACAAATATACATGAAATCTTTATTGGACAAAAGTTACAAAACTAAAACAGGGACTGCTAAGAATAATTTAAAACCCTGTTTTCAATGCCTATATTAGTGGACCTGAAGTGAATCCCTTTGAGACTGAAGTACAGGGAGCCAGCTCCCCTAGTATCCTGATTAAACACCAGTAAACATACATAACATCCCTTTTACTTACAATATTATTCATTCCTTTTAATACATTTTGAGCATGTATTGTGCGTATATTTACCTTCACATCTCAAAATTTCTCCGGCGGCCAGGGGGCTACGTCCCCCGGACCCCCTGTTATGTAGCACCCCCCGCAGACGTCGCGCAAAGTTGATCCTTGTAAGCTTAGAAAAAATATCCAGAACTGGATATTTTCTGTTTTGGCACCCTGCTTGTGGCTATCATTAGACAATTTTATTTTTAGAGTGGGAGTGAAAATAGGAGTACATACACCCATTTTCTTTCATACCAACATTTCTACTTCCCCTTTATAAGGGGAGATATTGATATTTTTTTCCTCTATGAAGGCCTTAGATTGCATTGCAAGAGTAGGTTTCTGTTGGAGATTTTTATTATGGCTATCAATAGCCGATATTTGTTTAGAGTGGGAATGAACGTCGGAGTACGTACACCCATTTTCATTCACTATTTATCGGGTGAACTATGATATCTGTTTAGAGTGGGACTGAAAGCGGAGTACGTTAACCCATTAAGCTCGTACTTATTATCGGGTGACATGTACATCTTTTCTCTAAGCCTTATTATGGCAATGTTGACAGAATGATTTAGTTTGTATGCCCAAGACTGACTATAATGTGCAGAGTTATTTTTATACAGTAGTTAACTTCCTAGACCTCCTTTAAGCTTTGAAAACAAGAAAGATATACCGGTATAGGCTATTTGTACATTTTTGTTATGCTTATTTATGTTTGGTACTTTGCTCCTTAGACCTCCATCAAGCTTCGAAAAGACCCCCCGTTTAGATATATCCGTAAATTTTGTCGGTATAAAAAAATTCCCGGCCGGTACCTCATAAATTGCAGGCTCGCTATCGCTCGAAAGGAAAAAAATCGACACCTAAATGGTGTCGATGAAATAATAAAGACGTCGCCGGTACATGATATTGTTTGATATCACACTGTTTTAAGTTAAGGGGCCATGAACCATGGTTGATATCACACTGTTACGTAAGGGGCCCTCCACGGTCAGCAGTTGAGAGCTAGGGGGAGTCTAACACGGAGTCGCTACGAATCACGAGTCGTCATCGATTTTCATTCACTCGGAGCTAGTGGGAGCTTAACAGAAGGCCCTAGGAGTCTCAATCTGGCCGAGCGAGTGGGGAGCTTACAGGAGTCGCTTAAAGTCACTAGGCCGTCATCGATTTTCACCGCGAGCGGTGGGAGTTTAAACATCGAATCCTAGGAGTCGCGGAGCCACTAGGCGTTTTTTCTGCCCCCCCCCCCCCCCCCCCCCCCCCCCCCCCCCCCCCATCGTCCTCATTTTCAACCGCGAGCGAGTGTGATTTTAACCAAGTTCGGCACTAGAGTCGCTAGAGTCACTAGGCGTCATCGATTGTTCCCCGCGAGCGAGTGGAGTTTACAAAGGTTCTCTAGGATCGCTATAGTCACTAGGCGTCTTCGTTTTCAACCAGCGAGCGAGTGGGAGTCTAACATAGGCGCTAGATCACGAGGTCGTCATCGATTTTCACCGCGAGCGAGTGGGAGTCTAACAGGAGTCGCTATAGTCACTAGGAGTCATCGATTTTCACCGCGAATAGGCCCGCGAGTCCGAATTTTCCCCTACTCCTAGTAACTAGCTCGCACTCCTGACTGTGTGAGGGCCCCTTTATTGACAGATAGTGTGCATGTTTTCGTTTTGAGAGATGTTACTATTTCCTCTGCGAACGAAGTTGGTTATGATTTTGTCTCCCCCCCACACGCACACACACACACACACACACACACACACACACACACACACACACACACACACACACACACACCCTCTTTCTAACATGCAAACTCACTCACTCTAACTAATTATCTCTTTTTCTCTCTCTCTCTCTCTCTCAATTCTGGACAGAGGTTGATATATTCCCTTGATTAATTAAACTGTCACTGATATCTGATTGCGAAAGGTTATTTTTGTTCATTGAAGCATTATTGATACTTAAAGGGGAGGTGAGGTAGTCGCTTTTTCTTTCTCTCTGGACCCCCCCTTACTCCCTCTATGTATCTAGGCATATTAGTTTTGGGATTTTTAAGACGTTCGTATCCATTTTTTGGGGAGGTAGTTCGCTTTTTACGGGACCCCCCCCCCCTTTCTGCACCTCGTGTTTAGCATATTTGTTTTGAGATTTTATGACGTTCGTTCCATTATTTTGGCGATTTTTAGACCTTTCGCCCTATTTCTTTGTCAATTTCAAGACCTATCGTGCCATTTACGTGTCTATTTTTTCTTGTCGAGCGATAACGAACCTGAAATTTAAGAGCAATCGGCCTTTGGCGGAGATATTTTTCTATCGAAAAAATGTTAATGTATTTATCTATCTATTCATGTTTTCGTATTTAAGGGGCGATGGGGGTTCTGGGGGTGTTTCTAATGTCCGTGGCAGGATTAGGAAGTTAGTAGGGGACAGATGGGTTAGTATAAATCACACACACAAAAATAATGAAAGGCGAGATGGGTATCATATGGTTCACCTAAGCTGATGGCTACCTAAGCCTTCGGGCGAGACGGTACCGTCTATAGTGAGAATGGTACCATACAGATCCACCCTAAGCCTTCGTTTCCGATGTCGCCAATTGGCTAAAATACAGACTACACACACATCCACAGCCATTCCAACAGTACATAAACACTTAATATGCATTTCAGGAAATAGCCCACTCCCCTTAATGAGGCGCGATAAAGGAGTTGAAGATGGGGTATTATGGTGTGTGTGTGGATAATTCCCCTTGACGAACAAGTAACTGAGTAACACACACACACACAGCACATAATACTTATACATACATATATACAGTACACACATGTGTGTGTATGTGTGGTGGGTGTTTTTTTTTTTTTTTATGTGTGTGTGTGTCAATAATTTAAAGCAATGTGATATCAACCAATATTTTTAATTTATATATTTGATATCCCATTGCTCCAATGAGTAATTAGATATCATACAATCACACAAAAGTATTAATACTTCAATAACTACAAAACAAAAATCATTGTGTTGGTGGTGTAATGGTTTAGATGTTTATGTTCTGGGTGTGGTGTCCCGAGTTGGAATCCCGGGAGGACCATAATAGCTTTCATTAGTTTATTCAAGTACATTGGGGTTTGTAATGGAGGATTAATGTTAAGAACGGGGTGTTACTTATTAGGCATTATTAATGACTTTCAATAAATATAATTCATTAAGTAAATTACACAGGGATACCAAATAATAATAATAATAATATAATTCAATGTATCAACAGTTCATAAATACAGCATACAATAATTCTGTAATATTAATTTCTGTAATATTAAACATTAATATCTTCCAATAACTAGATTTCATTAAGTAAATAACACAGGGATATCAAATAACAAATAAATTATAATTCAAGTACTCCAGTTCACATACCGATATATATATATATATATATATATATATAGATAGTAGTAGTATTATATTAGTGGTCTTCTGGGCGAACTACTTGTGTGTGTTGTGTTTTTGATGTGTTGTGTTGTCCCTGTTCGGGCTCTGTCTTGAGCCGGCCACCCCCAGTTAAAAAAAAGGGGGGGGGGGGGTATGCGGGGTATGCGTATGTGCCTGTGCCTGAGTATATATATACAGAGAGAGAGAGATAGATATTAGTGAGTTTGAAAGGGAAGGGTATAAATCCAGGGCGGTCGCGAAACATTTCCCCATAGGGTACGGTATTCCTATATACAGTATTTGATGTTAAGGGGAGGTTTTTAGTTTGTTTCCTACTCCTCCAGCAATCTTAAAATGTCACCCCCTTGACCCCCTTGCAAGATAAATTTGTACATTTTTCGGTAGAAAAATTTCCCGGCCAAAGGCCAGTTACTCTTAAATTACAGGCTCGCTATCGCTCGCCAGGATAAAATACACCTAAATTGCATAAAAGGTCTTAAAATTGACAGAATGGGGCGGAAATTCTTAAAATCACCAAACTAATGGGGCAAACGTCTTAAAATCTCAAAAACAATGGGGCTAACCATGAGGGAGAAAGGGGTCAAGAAAAAAATCCCTCGAGTGGAGACCTCCCCTTAATCTTACTTACTTTTGATGTGTTCGCCACTCTTCTAGCGGCACCGAGGAGCGCGGCGCCCCTCGTTACTATGGGTGGTGTGATTGTAGAGCAGTAGACTGTTTGGTAACCCAGGTTTGAATCCCGGTGGACCACATGCTTGCTTTCATTAAGGGGAGATCTCCACTTAACCCTTGTCTAGCGGGGGGTTTTGGGCTTATTTAGGCATATTCAGGCCCTCCTGCATGATAAATCAGGCATCTGCATGAACAAAAAATTATTTAGCAAAAAAATAGACGCTATAAGCTTCAAAATGAGACCAGAACGAGCTACGTAGCACTCGTGGTTCTCATACAGTGATACCAGTAACATGGGAGTTTAGCGTATAGCGGCATATTTTTCCCAGCTATGCTCACTACTGGCTACACTGCCGGCCTCTCGAGAACACAGGGAACATGAGTTAATGGGCGGCGGTAAGCCCTGGGAGTCGGCTGTCTGGCCCGCTGCACTCCCGGCCATTTGCACTCTATTTTAACCCTTTAAAAGCCTTAACCCTCCTCTAGCAGGTGCTCTGTGGCCGTTTTGGGCCTTTCCGGGCCGTTCTGACTGCTATATCAACCATCAGTATGAAAGGAACTGTATTGCGCCGAAAACTAGGTGGAAATCGCTACACAATGACGCCACATACAGCTACGTAGCACTCGTGGAGCACTGACAGTGTTACCTCGAAGATGGAAGTTTAGCTGATTTTGCTACCTTGCTCACTTTTAGCGAACTATTGGTTACACTGTCATCCTCACACGCGGTGGGGGAACTGGAGTTAGTGTGGGCCGGGAGGCCACAGATGTCGGACGTATGGATCATTACTATCCCACCCATTTTCACTCGATTTCCACCCTTTTTTCACCCGTTTTTTGCCAGTTTTTTCAACTCGACTTATGTTGCGCGCCGCTCTTTAACCCTCCAGCCCCGGCTATGTATTATATATATATTCCTCGAAACCCGGGTGTTTTGGCCGAAAAACGTCTAGGCTAGGCTACCGTATATTTGTTAATCAGACTGCTTCCCGCATTCCCGCGCATCCCCAAGCGTAGCTGTGTTATTTACCTGTAGAATGGCATTAAGTAGAGCTCTCTAAGTCAACTGGTTGAGCTGTGATGATGATTTCATTGGAGATAACTTTATGGCCAAAACAGCCACTTTACACCACTTTTCGATACTTAACAACAACATACAGGCACACACGAACAAGCGACGCTCTCCTTCTTGTGGCCGGAGATGCGGGGCGACGGTCCAGCCGGCTGTTGTTTACATGCGTCGGACCGACGCCTCGCACACGAAGCTCACAGGCTTTCAACCACTGGGCGTTAGAGAGACCATCCGGGTACCTGTTATATGCTTTTTTATGGGCGTTCAAGAGCCCTTCCGTGGTGAGAGGGTTAAGGGTTAATAATGCTCCTAACTTGCTGCAAATTGGAACCGGACTTAAGTCCGACCCCGATCTTTAAGGGTTAAGGGATTTTTTTCTTGACCCCTTTCTCCCTCATGTTTAGCCCCATTGCTTTTGATATTATAAAACGTTTGCCCCATTAGTTTAGCGATTTTAAAAACTTTCACCCCATATTAAGACCTTTCGTGCCATTCAGGTGTCAATGTTATCCTGGCGAGCGATAGCGAGCCTGTAATTTAAGAGGAACCGGCCTTTGGCCGGGAAATTTTTCTACCAAAAAATTTACAAATATATCTTGAAAGGGACTCAAGGGGGTGTAATTTTAAGCTTGATGGAGGTCTAGGGAACAAACTAAATACCTCCCCTTAATTTCTTTGGGAGGAGTTTGGTGTTTGAGTGAAATAAATAAAAATGGATCCTTCAACTCTCTCTTGCAAATACACAGGAATTCCCCATGGGCAAATGTTTGGCGACCACTCTGTATATGAACTGATGGTCAAGAAAGCAATATAGACATAGCCAGGTTGAGAAATGCAGAGGTGAATGTTAGTTGGAATGCATATTAAGGTGTGTAATAATAATAATAATAATCGGTTTATTTCAAGCCGGCAGCCAATGGGGCTGAAAATACACAGACTTAACCTAGATCTTATCCTAATGGATCAACAGACTGATCCTGGCAGCTAACGAGAGCGCCTACATACTCCCAAGGGAGTAGGACGTGGGCAGGAGACTTTGTGGGTCCCCCGAGACGATCCGCCCAGATCTTGCCTTCACGGCCAGGGAAAGTTTTTGAGAGAACTTCCCCTGCCGGCGCCTGGGATTGAACCCCCGACACCAGAGCTAGCGCTCCCAATACAGAGTACTAAGCGCGCTCGGCCACCGTGACTGTGTGTGTGTGTGTGTGTGAGAGAGAAAGAGAAAGACAGTATTAGGGTGTGAGTGAGTGTGTGTTTGTGTATGTGTGTGTGAGAGAGAGAAAGACAGTATTAGGGTGTGAGTGAGTGTGTGTGTGTTTGTGTATATGTGTGTGAGTGTGTGAGAGTATGTGTGTGTGTGTGTGAGAGAGAGAAAGAGAGTATGAGTGAGTGTGTGTTTAATAATAATAATAATAATAAACGGTTTATTAAAGAATGGCAGCCTCATGAGCTGAAAATACACATTTTACAATTTAGTGGATGAACATGAGATGTACAGATATGAGGATGGTAAGCTCAGTTTACAAACAAAATAAATAAATACAATAATGATGCATGTGCAGAATACAAATTATCATAAAATAACCATGAGAGTAAGTGATATACAGTACATATACACATTTATTTACTTACTCATATACAGAACATACGTATATACACGTACGTGCGCACATACATATACATACATATATAGGAACATAAGAACATGCAGTAAGTGTGCACATGTCCGTATACACAAACGCTCATGTATGCACACAAACATACATACATACAGAAACTGTTTTGGTATGGTCAGGGTAAAGAGGGTGCAGCAATTCAAGTCCGTATATGGTCCGTATGGTCAGGTACAGCCTACTACAATGGGAGGTTAATCCTCGGTAGTGTGTGTGTGTGTTTGTGTATATGGGTGTGTGTGAGAGAGTATGTGTGTGTATGTCAGCAAGAAGAAGAGATACAAAGTGATTAGTGCTTGAGGCAGAGTGTGTGTGTGGGAGAGAGAGAGAGAGAGAGAGGTACGTCTAGACATGAACAGGCAGACAGACAGACAGGCAGGCAGGGATCAGTGAGAAACAGAGATTTAAAGCCTTTTTGTTTATCCAATTCAAACTTATCAATGTCAAAGCCATCTCTCTCTCTCTCTCTCGTAACTGTATATATTATATTGTAGGTGTTATTGTGATTCTCAGAGCTGCCTGGTGGTGTTGAAATGTGTTAGTTAAGTCTGTTTCTTCTCTCTCTCGATATTGTAGGTGTTATTGTGATTCTCAGAGCTGCCTGGTGGTGTTGAAATGTGTTAGTTAAGTCTGTTTCTTCTCTCTCTCTCTCTCTCTCTCTCTCTCGTAACTGTATATATTATATTGTAGGTGTTATTGTGATTCTCAGAGCTGCCTGGTGGTGTTGAAATGTGTTAGTTAAGTCTGTTTCTTCTCTCTCTCTCTCTCTCTCTCTCGTAACTGTATATATTATATTGTAGGTGTTATTGTGATTCTCAGAGCTGCCTGGTGGTGTTGAAATGTGTTAGTTAAGTCTGTTTCTTCTCTCTCTCTCTCTCTCTCTCTCTCTCGTAACTGTATATATTATATTGTAGGTGTTATTGTGATTCTCAGAGCTGCCTGGTGGTGTTGAAATGTGTTAGTTAAGTCTGTTTCTTCTCTCTCTCTCTCTCTCTCTCTCTCTCTCGTAACTGTATATATTATATTGTAGGTGTTATTGTGATTCTCAGAGCTGCCTGGTGGTGTTGAAATGTGTTAGTTAAGTCTGTTTCTTCTCTCTCTCTCTCTCTCTCTCTCTCGTAACTGTATATATTATATTGTAGGTGTTATTGTGATTCTCAGAGCTGCCTGGTGGTGTTGAAATGTGTTAGTTAAGTCTGTTTCTTTCTCTCTCTCTCTCTCTCTCTCTCTCTCTCTCTCTCTCTCTCTCTCTCTCTCTCTCTCTCTCTCTCTCTCTCTCTCTCTCTCTCTCTCTCTCTCTCTCTCTCTCTCTCTCTCCTGTTGTGCTATTCTATTCTTCCATTTTCCATTCTCACTAACTCTCTCTCTCTCCTGTTGTGCTATCCATTTCATTCTCTCGCTTTCACTCACTCTCACTCACTCTCATATAGGCTAATCTTCTTACAATATTGTTTTGTTATATACCTTAACCCTTTGAAGATTATGATGGATTTTGCCAGTTTATTCTACAGCTTAGGAAGGATCTGTGGGAATTGAAGTGGTAAAGACTATCTCAATTGAGGGAATTGAAGTGGTAAAGACTATCTCAATTAACGGGGGGTCACCTGCTTTTTTTTATTTCTGTCCTTTTCTCTCTTTCTCTGGCTTGTATCCATTCGGCCCCATTTAGCCAACTATTTTAAGACGTTTATCCCCATCTAGGTGTCGATTTCTTCCTGGCGAGTGATAGCGAGCCAGCATTATATGAAGAAATCCGGCTTCGCCGGAGAAATTTTTCTGTCGAAAAATGTACAAATTTAGCCTGCTGTCTAACAAAAATAAAAAATATGCTGGCTCGCTACCGCTCACCAGTAAGAAATTGACACCTGGATGGTGATAAACGTCTTAAAACAGTAGGCTGCATGGGGCCAAATGGATACAAGCCAGAGAAAGATAGAAAAGGACAGAACCAAAACAGGTGACCCCCCTCAACCCTCTGGCTTCCACACACCCTTTCCAATCTGAATAAAATCGTCTAATAATATCCAGAAAACAGAAAATAAATACGTCATCTTTTCTTCTGTGGGTTAACCCTCTCCGACATATGACGCAATTTTGAGCCTATTGGGGATACTTTAAAGCCTTTGTTACCATCAGGGGTATTTATAAACCTTTAGTTTAGTTACTTCAACCTCTGCAGTTGTCTTTGAGTTAGCTGTGTTGAGCCTATTGGGGATACTTTAAAGCCTTTGTTACCATCAGGGGTATTTAGAAACCTTTAGTTTAGTTACTTCAACCTCTGCAGTTGTCTTTGAGTTAGCTGTGTTGAGCCTATTGGGGATACTTTAAAGCCTTTGTTACCATCAGGGGTATTTAGAAACCTTTAGTTTAGTTACTTCAACCTCTGCAGTTGTCTTTGAGTTAGCTGTGTTGAGCCTATTGGGGATACTTTAAAGCCTTTGTTACCATCAGGGGTATTTAGAAACCTTTAGTTTAGTTACTTCAACCTCTGCAGTTGTCTTTGAGTTAGCTGTGTTGAGCCTATTGGGGATACTTTAAAGCCTTTGTTACCATCAGGGGTATTTAGAAACCTTTAGTTTAGTTACTTCAACCTCTGCAGTTGTCTTTGAGTTAGCTGTGTTGAGCCTATTGGGGATACTTTAAAGCCTTTGTTACCATCAGGGGTATTTAGAAACCTTTAGTTTAGTTACTTCAACCTCTGCAGTTGTCTTTGAGTTAGCTGTGTTGAGCCTATTGGGGATACTTTAAAGCCTTTGTTACCATCAGGGGTATTTAGAAACCTTTAGTTTAGTTACTTCAACCTCTGCAGTTGTCTTTGAGTTAGCTGTGTTGAGCCTATTGGGGATACTTTAAAGCCTTTGTTACCATCAGGGGTATTTAGAAACCTTTAGTTTAGTTACTTCAACCTCTGCAGTTGTCTTTGAGTTAGCTGTGTTGAGCCTATTGGGGATACTTTAAAGCCTTTGTTACCATCAGGGGTATTTATAAACCTTTAGTTTAGTTACTTCAACCTCTGCAGTTGTCTTTGAGTTAGCTGTGGATATTAACCCTCTCCGACATATGACGCGATTTTGAGCCTATTGGGGATACTTTAAAGCCTTTGTTACCATCAGGGGTATTTATAAACCTTTAGTTTAGTTACTTCAACCTCTGCAGTTGTCTTTGAGTTAGCTGTGGGCAGAAAACTAATTTTGGAGAGGTAATTATAAGAGTGAGAGAACTCTATTTCTTATTGCTAATCTGGCAACCTCTGTGTCATATGTGCGTGAAAGGGTTAATATGGGTGTATTATTGATGGCCACTTTAATTTACCTTTGCATACCTTATTTAAACCCCCCAATAAGTATTAATATATTGGTTGTCTTTCACTCTATCTTGTATTTCTTTGATTTCAGATCCATATGGGTATTCTGACGACCGATCGATCATGTCCAGAGCTACTTGGGTGGCTGTTATAATGTGAGTACTAGTATTGATGATTTTTTTCATGTATGTGTTATATTGATTGTGTTTACTTATTGTATCTATTGTAAGTGTTTTTTTTTTTTAATTTTTTTTTTTTTTTTGGGGGGGGTGAATATTTGTCTTAACTGTCTGGTTATGTATACACTTATCTATCGGTATGACACACACACACACACACACACACACACACACACATAGACTCACACACACATAGACTCACACACACATAGACTCACACACACATACACACACATGTGAAAAGAGTTGAAATTAACGCAGATATATGAAAAATATAGAGAGACAGTCAAACACCCACCCCAAGGCAAAATAGAGAGGCGGATGGACTTCATCAGGCCACAGCCATCTGCCGTAATCGGTTTTCTGTTATAACTGTGGCAAACCGGCTATCTCTATAATACCTGGTGTAGAGTGTTTGCCCTAAAAGAAAAAGTAGTATAGTACTAATGAAATAGTCAAAATCACGGGGTTGACAAATTCGGGAAGTCAATTTTGTAGTCAAAATTGACAAAGTAGACAAAATCAGTTAGTTCAAATTGGGAAAGTCACATTTTGTTGTCGGATATCGAAGAAGAAATCCATTAACTACGTCAAAAAGTATTGACACATATTTAGCATGAGATAAAGTGAGGTTGAGCTCTGGGAGGCAGGGGACGCTCAACCCCCACTCTGACAGGATCACACACACACACACACACACACACACATACTGTACATACAGTTCTTAGGTACGTTCATTGGGCTGTATGATATGCAGGGATATTGAGAGAGAGAGAGAGAGAGAGAGCCAGGATTCATCATAAACATTCTATTTTGAGCCGTATTTTGTTTTTCCAGACTCACTCACTCTCTCTGTCTCTCTCTCTGAATCTTAATTTATTTATCATTCAATATATTTACCTTTCTATCTATCCACCAATCTATCTATCTCACTATCTATCTATGTGTTCCTCTATATGTAAATAGCTATCCATCCATCCCTATTTATCTATCTATCTATCTACCTACCTACCTATCTACCTATCTTTATCTATATATCTGTATCTACCTATCTATCTATCTATCTTTATCTATCCATCCATATATCTATCTATGTATCCGTCTATCTATCTATCTATCTATCTATCTTTATCTATCCATCCATATATCTATCCGTCTATCTATCTATCTTTATCTATCCATCCATATATCTATCTATCTATCCGTCTATCTATCTACCTATCAATATCTCCCTCTAACCATGGAATTAAAAGCACTCTCATTCCCTATCTATCTATCTAGCTATCTATATATTGATCTAGCTATACCTACCTATCTATCTCCCTCTAGCCATAAATATAACTATATCTATCTATCTATCCATCTCTCCTTCAGTATCCCTCTAGCCATAAATATAACACTATATCTATCTATCTATCTATCTATCTATCTATCTATCTATCTATCCATCCATCCATCTCTCCTTCAGTATCCCCTATCTACCATAACTAGGGTTCAATTTTCCTTATAGAGTATGGAATGCTCCCACTATACTCTCTGCATCATATTAAGACCAAATTTATATAATTACCACCAGATTTCACTAACAAATATTAACCCTCTCCGACATATTATGACGCAATTTTGAGCCGATTAGGGATACTTTAAGGCCTTTGTTACCATCAGGGGTATTTAGAAACCTTTAGTTTAGTTACTTCAACCTCTGCAGTTGTCTTTGAGTTAGCTGTGTTGAGCCTATTGGGGATACTTTAAAGCCTTTGTTACCATCAGGGGTATTTAGAAACCTTTAGTTTAGTTACTTTAACCTCTGCAGTTGTCTTTGAGTTAGCTGTGTTGAGCCTATTGGGGATACTTTAAAGCCTTTGTTACCATCAGGGGTATTTATAAACCTTTAGTTTAGTTACTTCAACCTCTGCAATTGTCTTTGAGTTAGCTGTGTTGAGCCTATTGGGGATACTTTAAAGCCTTTGTTACCATCAGGGGTATTTAGAAACCTTTAGTTTAGTTACCGGTACTTTAACCTCTGCAGTTGTCTTTAAGTTAGCTGTGTTGAGCCTATTGGGGATACTTTAAAGCCTTTGTTACCATCAGGGGTATTTAGAAACCTTTAGTTTAGTTACTTCAACCTCTGCAGTTGTCTTTGAGTTAGCTGTGTTGAGCCTATTGGGGATACTTTAAAGCCTTTGTTACCATCAGGGGTATTTATAAACCTTTAGTTTAGTTACTTCAACCTCTGCAGTTGTCTTTGAGTTAGCTGTGTTGAGCCTATTAGGGATACTTTAAAGCCTTTGTTACCATCAGGGGTATTTAGAAACCTTTACTTTAGTTACTTCAACCTCTGCAGTTGTCTTTGAGTTAGCTGTGTTGAGCCTATTGGAGATACTTTAAAGCCTTTGTTACCATCAGGGATATTTAGAAACCTTTAGTTTAGTTACTTCAACCTCTGCAATTGTCTTTGAGTTAGCTGTGGGCAGAAAACTAATTTTGGAGAGGTAATTATAAGAGTGAGAGAACTCTATTTCTTATTGCTAATCTGGCAACCTCTGCGTCATATGAGTCTGAAGGGGTTAAACTACTGGATCTCTACATCATATTAAGACAAAGTTTATATAATTAGCACTCAAAAAACTTCAAAATAACTGCAATTTACCGTCAGTTGAAAAGAAACGAGAGTATAGACGACTGAACCCCCCTCCCCTCTCTCAATATATAAAGGATTCGGGAGCTTATTGAAATGGAGGGGCGCTGAATCTATAGCTTGGGGTGTGTGTGTGTATTTGTTGTTATTGTGTGTGTGTGTGTGTGTGTGTGTTTTGTTTCCTTTTTTCTATGTGGATGAGGAAAGTGTGTTCCAGGTAGAGATGGAGGGAGGGAGGATGAAAGGAAGGAAGGAAGGAAGGAAGTTAGATAGTATGGAAGGAAGGAAGGAAGGGAGAAAGTTAGATAGGAGGGAGGAAGACTAGGATAGGAAGGAAGGAAGGAAGGAAGAAACAAAAATAGAGTTAGATAGGAGGGGAGAGAAGGATAGAGACAGAGAGAGAGAGAGAGAGAGATAAAACTGGAGGGAAGGAAATGTGTGTGTGAGAGAGAGAGAGAGAGCGAGAGCGAGAAGGGTGTGCACAGATTAAGTGTTGATACAGGAAGGAGAAGGACAAGGAAGGAAGGATGGATGGATGGATGGAAGGAAGGAAGGGAGGGAGGGAGGGAGGAAGTAAGTGAAGGAAGGAAGGAAGAAAGAAAGGTAGATTGTGTGATAGAAGGAAAGAAGCCATTGAAGGAAGGAAGGAAGGAATATAGGCTAGTGAGAGCATGAAGACAGGATAGTGAAGGGAAGGAATTGAAAGAAGTTAGGAAGACAGGCTAGTGAAGGAATTGAACGAAGGAAGGAAGGAAGACAGGCTAGGGAAGGAAGGAAGGAAGTGAACAAAGAAGGGAGGAAGGAAGAAAGAAAATGAAAACAGGAAGGAAGGAAGCTGGACTGAGAGAAGAGTAAAGGAATGAAGGGAAGGAAGGAAGGATGACAGGCAAGTGAAGGAATTGAAGGAAGGAAGGAAGACAGGTCATCCACTCGACACCATTTGATGATTGGCTGGTTGTGCAAGGGAGTTTTATTTTGTGTGTGTGTGTTGTTTGTGTGTGTGTGTGAGAGTTGTGTGTATACACCTGTGCGTGTACACCTGTGTGTGTGGTTATGTGCGTGTACAGTATATGTGTGAATGTATTTGTGGAAGGGGGGGGGGGGGGGGCGGGTGCTGTGTGTGTGCGAGAGAGAGAGGTTTACATAGATTTACATATACACTGGCCACAAATCTTACGAGCCCTGCGAGGTGGCCAGGACTTAATTCTAATAGAGATAGCAACACTAAGAGAAAGTGGAAAGCAAGGATAGCAAAAGATGAAGGTTCTCTCCTCACCTTCTGCTCCCTCCGGCAATTTGCCGTACATGAAAATAGTTAGAAATGAATAACCTTGCAGGGCTTGGAAATCGCCTGAAGGAATTTATAGTATAGTTAGAAATGGAAAGGAAAGGCAGAGAGAGAGAGAGAGAGTTAGGGGCGAGGGAACACGAAAGTGGCCCCGGACCCTAAGAATTGGAACTTTACAGGTTTCTGTTCGAGCTCTGTCTCGAGTCAGCCACCCCCAGCAATGGGGTATGTGCCTGAGTACATACATACATACATACAAGGTATATTATTATTATATATATATATATATAATAACAAATTAACAAATTAATGAATAAATTAGTACGTCCCCAAAGGCAACTAGCCACCCGTGTTAAATATTAAGCTTCCGTTTTCTGCGAATAATTCACAGCATTATTTTGTGCCGGGTGCAATCAGAATTTCATCACCTGATTGGCACCGCAAGAATATAAAAGTATTACCTTGATTAATATAGAAGATGGGATAGGTTGCTGCGCCGTGGTGGTGGTGGGTACTGCTGATAATAATAGGAAAACAACAAATAATACAAATATTAAAACAGTTAAGGGAGGTATTTAGTTTGTTCCCTACTTTTTCATCAAGCTTAAAATTACACCCCCTAGACCCCCTTTCAAGATAAATTTGTACATTTTTCGGTAGAAAAATTTCCCGGCCAGAGGCCGGTTGCTCTTAAATTACAGGCTCGCTATCGCTCGCCAGGATTTTTTTTACTCCTTAACGGCACGAAAGGTCTTAAAATTGACAGAAATGGGGCAAAATGTCTTAAAATATCCAAACTACTGGTGCGAAGGTCTTAAAAAATCTCAAAAGCCATGGGGCTACTAAACATGAGGGAGAAAGGAGGTCCCAGAAAAAAAATCCCTCGAGTGGAAATCTCCCCCTTAATCAAAACAATAAAATTATTAATATACCAGTCTCTGTAATAGTGATACACATAATGGCTGAGGGGCACAGGGCCCTGGGTGGGGCTTTGGTTTCCCGGGCGTTTCCGCACCCTCCTCAGCTCCTCCCCGCCATGGAGTGGCTTCGGTCACCCAGGCTTTATTGTGGTCGGCGGGGAGGGTTTCTGTGGGGGCACTCGGTTATGGCCTTGGAATTGCTCGGGGCCTTGGGGCTGTTCGGCCAGACAGCTTGGGGAACAACAACAACAACAACAACAACAACATAGTGATACACATTAATATATTATATTATAAGATATGTTATTTAACCACTAATGTACCGGAGACGTCTTTCTTAATATTATTGTAACTAGATTTTTAGACGATTGTGTGCTGTTTAAGAAAGATCTGTGGTAGTAAAAAGGGTTAAGGGGAGGTTTTTAGTTGATTCCCTAGACTTCCATCAAGCTTAAAATTACTCCCCCTTGACCCTCTTTCAAGATAAATTTTTAAATTTTTCGGTAGAAAAATGTCCCGGCCAAAGGCCGGTTCCCCTTAAATTACAGGCTCGCTATCGCTCGCCAGGAACAAATCGATACCTAAATGGCACGAATGGTCTTAAAATTGACAGAAATGGGGCGAGGGTTCTTAAAATCGCCAAACTAATGGGGCAAACGTCTTAAAATCTCAAAGGCAATGGGGCTAAACATAAGGGAGAAAGAGGTTCAGAAAAAAATCCTCCATGTGGAAATCTCCCCTTAAGTGAGGTAGGTCAAAGCCTGTTAATTGCTGCAGGCCCTTTATAAACTGAATGAAATCTTCTAATAGTAGCCAGGATATTGTTAACCCCTTCAGACTCATATGACGCAGAGGTTGCCAGATTAGCAATAAGAAATAGTTCTCTCACTCTTATAATTACCTCGCCAAAATTAGTTTTCTGCCCACAGCTAACTCACAGACAACTGCAGAGGTTGAAGTAACTAAACTAAAGGTTTATAAATACCCCTGATGGTAACAAAGGCTTTAAAGTATCCCCCAATAGGCTCAACACAGCTAACTCAAAGACAACTGCAGAGGTTGAAGTAACTAAACTAAAGGTTTCTAAATACCCCTGATGGTAACAAAGGCTTTAAAGTATCCCCAATAGGCTCAACACAGCTAACTCAAAGACAACTGCAGAGGTTGAAGTAACTAAACTAAACGTTTCTAAATACCCCTGATGGTAACAAAGACTTTAAAGTATCCCCAATAGGCTCAACACAGCTAACTCAAAGACAACTGCAGAGGTTGAAGTAACTAAACTAAAGGTTTCTAAATACCCCTGATGGTAACAAAGGCTTTAAAGTATCCCCAATAGGCTCAACACGCTAACTCAAAGACAACTGCAGAGGTTGAAGTAACTAAACTAAAGGTTTCTAAATACCCTGATGGTAACAAAGGCTTTAAAGTATCCCTAATAGGCTCAACACAGCTAACTCGAAGACAACTGCAGAGGTTGAAGTAACTAAACTAAAGGTTTATAAATACCCCTGATGGTAACAAAGGCTTTAAAGTATCCCCAATAGGCTCAACACAGCTAACTCAAAGATAAGTGCAGAGGTTGAAGTAACTAAACTAAAGGTTTCTCAATACCCCTGATGGTAACAAAGGCTTTAAAGTATCCCTAATAGGCTCAACACAGCTAACTCAAAGACAACTGCAGAGGTTGAAGTAACTAAACTAAAGGTTTCTAAATACCCCTGGACGGTAACAAAGGCTTTAAAGTATCCCCATAAGGCTCAACACAGCTAACTCAAAGACAACTGCAGAGGTTGAAGTAACTAAACTAAAGGTTTCTAAATACCCCTGATGGTAACAAAGGCTTTAAAGTATCCCCAATAGGCTCAACACAGCTAACTCAAAGACAACTGCAGAGGTTGAAGTAACTAAACTAAAGGTTTCTAAATACCCCTGACGGTAACAAAGGCTTTAAAGTACTCCTAATAGGCTCAAAATCGCGTCATATGTCGGAGAGGCTTTAATTGAAAGTCTGATCCCACATCTTTCTTGGTCTACCCTTTGGTGTAGCTCCCCCCACATTCACGTACTTGCATCTTTTCACCCACCGTAGTTACTCCATCTTCTCTACATTTTGTTACGTTACGAGCGGGGTTCGAAGCCATAACATAAAGAAACATTCCACTAAACACCACAAAACGAGGACTTATTATTTAGCCTCACAAAATGCGGAAAATATGACTATCAGTTTCAGTCAAGAATAAGTGGTATGTTAACACCTTATTGGCGGGCTAGGCGGTCTATTTATATGTACCGCCCAGCGGGGTGTTTTTAGCCAAAATAGGGCTGTTTACGTGATCATTTTCATGCCTAAATAAGACCCAGAGTGTAAAACAAGTATCTATCCCTGAAAGGGCATAAACAGAGCTTGCCAATGACACCACAACGATCCTTTTATGACCGCTAGTTTTCTTGCAACAACCGCGCAACACGAGTGCAAAAAGCATGTAATTCAGTGGGGGGGACGTCTTTTCCCCTAAAACATAATTCAGTATGTAGCGAGTGAGAGAGGGAGGGAGGAGGTGGGATTCGTGTCAGTAGGTTCGCCGCGGTGGTCTGGAGCAGTCATACGCTCGCTACTCTCCTGCCACCACTTGTCTCTCTCTCTCAGCAACATTACGTGCTGAAATTGCCACACAACCTATGTCGCGCGCCGCCAGATAGTCCAAATTTATTATACTCGACTTATGTTGCGCGCCGCTAGTTAGGGGTTAAACTTCCACAAAACTAGCAACTCTCTTTGTAGTCACTAAAACCTTGGTAGGTGAAAAGATGTGGCAAGTTCATAAAATATCAGTTGATATCAAATGGCTGTTTTAGCCTAAAAAACCCAATGTTATTCCTTTCTTATCACTCGTTCAGAATTACCTATCTTTAGTTACTTTGACTTAGATTTATCCCAACAATCAAAAGAATAATATATTAGCATATAAAGGTAAAATGTAAAGAGTATGTAAAATATAATTATAATTTATTTAAATTATTAATTATACACAAAAGTTACTTCTAGTGAAAATATCAAATTTGAGAAACATTGATGAGAAATAAAGAAACTCTTAAGAAAAATAATACATAGTTATATCAATAATAGTTATATATATATACCCTCCAAGAGAGTAAGTGAAAGCAATCAATAAACATAGAAAAAATCCTAGGCGATACTTATTCAACTCATGGTGATTCTTTTACAAACGAACTCAGGGCAGGTCAGCTTAAGATGGTGGTGGAGAATACACTACCTGTGGTTACGGTACTAGCGGTTTATATACCCTTAGCGCACCTGGCTCTGATACCAACTTCTCTAACTGTATTAATCTCAACTCATTATATACTTGCTGAATTAAAGTATTACTTTTACCAAGAACTCTATGATATATCTTGTAAACATTACTTATGACTAGAAAAGCCAAATACATTATTACCTAGTTATAATCAACATCATTCGTACGTCAGGCAACGAAGAAGAGCAAGGGGGTTGGAAGAAAGGGGGAGAATGAATAGGGTTACGAGTGTAGGACGATAGGGGGTAGAATGAAATGTGAACGAAAGGGGGGGGGGGGGGGGGGGGGGGGGGGGGGGGGGGGGGGGGGGGGGGGGGGGGGGGGGGGGGTAGTCTGCACGAAGCCTCCCAAGACCACCTCACTAGTTATTGTACACTCTTGAAAAAAAATATCTTCCTATATGAAACTAAGCTGTCTACAGGTTGAATGAATTATACCGGGCTCATAACATTGCATACGATGTTCAATCATAAATAATTAAAGATCGTACCCACCATAACAAGCACAATACCTCAATTACAACCAGTGACACTTGAATGAAATAGAAATCCCTAACAATGTCCAAAGCATCCAAGCCTGCTATAGTCTATTCGCTGTAAGTAGGCGAAACATCATGACCTCTATCCTCTGTAACTCAAAGACGACTAGAGTGATCGAGCTAATATGTCTACCATTTGGGAAGAGTCAGTCAAGGAATAGATGTGGTAATGTACATCCCATTTGCTCCAGCCCTTTGTTAGTTAAAGAGGATAGAGGTCATGATTTCTCGCCTTC
>CM064481.1:32865445-32900445 GCA_032716605.1 Paralithodes platypus
ACCCCGAAAACTTAACCCACAGAGAGCGATCATAACATAACCTCCTCCTTGAAATTTATCACACAGACAGACAGCGACGATAACCAAACCTCAAAATTTAACACACAGACAAACAGCGACCATAACATAACCTCGAAATTTAACACACAGACAGAGAGATCTGTCTGTGTTTTTAATTTAACAACATATTAATTTAACAACATAACAACATAAATTTTAAAATTTAACACACAGACAGACTGCGACGATAACATAACCTTGCAATTTAACCCACAGAAGGCGATCATAACATAACCGCCTCCTCGAAATTTAAGACACAGACAGCGATGATAACTAACAAAACCTCAAAATTTAACACGTAGACAGACCGCAACAATAACATAACCTACTCAGAATTAACCAACAAACAGCGACGATAACAAACCTTCATCAAAATGTTATACACACACAGACAGCGACGATAACATAACCTCGAAATTTAACACACAGACAAACAGCGACGATAACAGAACCTCCTCGAAATTTAACACACAGAGATAACCATAAAATTTAACGCACAGACAGACCGCGATGATAACATAACCTCAAAATTTAACCCACAGAGGGCGATCATAAAATAACCTCATCAATATTTAACAAACAGACAAACAGCGACCATAACATAACCTCGAAATTTAACACACAGACAGAACGATAACCTCGAAATTTAACACACAGACAGACAGGTCGTGACGATAACATTAACCTCCTCAAACTTTGGCAGAGATAATATAAAAACGCAAGTGATCAGTATGCCATCTATAATAAAGAGTGACAGTGTTGTTATTGTTGTTATTAGAATCTATGTGGCATCCTCTGAGCGTCAACGACCGAGTCTTACATCAAGGTCATTAGCTAAATACAGGGAGCTTGGGTGTGTGTTTGGCCTTGTTGTGTGCGTGTGTGTGTGTGTTTGGCCTTGTTTGTGTGTGTCTGTGTGTTTGGCCTTGTTTGTGTGTGTGTGTGTGTGTGTTTGGCCTTGTTTGAGTGTGTCTGTGTGTTTGGCCTTGTTTGTGTGTGTTTGGCCTTGTTTGTGTGTATCTGTGTGTGTGTGTGTTTGGCCTTGCTTGTGTGTTTGTTTGTTTGACCTTATTGGTGTGTGTGTGTGTGTGTGTTTGGCCTTGTTTCTGTGTGTGTGTGTGTGTTTGTTTGACCTTGTTTGTGTGTGTGTGTGTGTTTGACCTTGCTTGTGTGTTGGTTTGCTTAGCCTTATTTGTGTGTGTGTGTGTGCGTGTTTGGCCTTGTTTGTGTGTGTCTGTGTGTGTGTGTGTGTTTGGCCTTGTTTGTGTGTGTGTGTGTGTGTTTGTTTGACCTTGTTTGTGTGTGTGTGTGTGTTTGACCTTGCTTGTGTGTTGGTTTGCTTAGCCTTATTTGTGTGTGTGTGTGTGTGCGTGTTTTTGGGCCTTGTTTGTGTGGGTGTCTGTGTGTGTGTTGTTTTGTGGCCTTGTTTGTGTTGTTGTGTGTGTGTTTTTGTTTGGCCTTGTTTATGTTTATGGTTTCTGTGGTTTGTTTTGACCTTCCTCCCCTTGTTGTTGGTTGGTTTGGCCTTGTTTATGTGTATGTGGTTGGTGGTTTGTTTAGCCATGTTTGGTGTAGGTGTGTGTGTGTGTGTGTGGGTGTTTGTGTGGGTGGTTTCCTCAAAGAAGGAAGAGGGTTGTGGGTGCCAACTTCTTTTTGGCATAAGTGACTACGGGCTTTTATCTTGGCGGCTTGATGTGTATATTATATGTTGTTGCTGGTTCGTCTTCTTCTTGATGAGCTGTGTTCATATTTGGTATGCGTTTCTGTATTGCGAAAGGAATGTTTGTGTAAAGGACACATATTTAAGTGTCAAGATGGTATGTTTGTGTAAAGGACATATATTTAAGTTGTCAAGATGGTGTGTTGTTGTACAGTACATATAATTTTAAGTGTCCAAGATTGTGTGTATTTTTGAATTGGTGTTGTTTTGTGACCCATGGTTGTATGTTTGATGGTGTTGTGTGGGTGTGTGTTTTGTGTGTGTGTGTGTGTGTGTGTGTTTTGTATCGTAATGGGTTCTATCATGACATTCCAGAAATAATATTCCCTGCGGGGACCCCTTGTGATCTAAACCCGGGTACCTCGACGTGTGTGAAAGGGCCACATACAGGTGTGCCGCGCGGGTTCTGTGGTTAAATAGCTACTCATGGTGATGTTGTATGGGTGGTGGGGTGGTTGGGTGGGTTTGGTTGGGAGTGGTGCGTGTGTGTGTATGGGTGCGAGTGGGGGGGGGGGGTGTGTGGGGGTGGTGGGGGTGTGGTGTGTGGGTGTGTGTGTAGAGTGTGGTGTGTGTGTGTGAAGATGAAAAAATATATGTGTGTGTGTGTGGGTGTGTGTGTAGTGAGGGTGGGTGTGTGGGGGTGCGTAGGTGTAGGGTATAGGGGTGTTGTGGGTGTGCGCGTATGTGTAGTGTAGATAGGGGGGTGCGCGTAGATGGAGTGTATATTGGTGTGTGTGTTGTGTGTTCATGGCCGTTCAATGCTCCCCTGGAGACAGATAATGCGTAGCTGAGTTTTTTTCTGCCAGGTGAGTGTGTGTATGTACATTATGTATGTCCGTGTCTCTGTATGTATGTCTCTCTGTCCTTATCTCCTGTCCAGTCTGTCCTTAGGCATGTAGTCTAGTCGGCCCTAGGTGAGTAGGTCTGTCTATATTATATGTGTCTGTCTGTTTCGTAAACCAATGTCTCTCTCTATCTATCTATCTATACATCATCTAGATCTGCTATATATCTCTATATCATCTTCCTCTATATATATATATATATATATATATAGATATATAATTACTACGTTATATCTATTTTTTTTCTTTTTAGTTTTCTCCCTAGACCCTCCATCAAACTTTAAAAAAAAAAAAAAACAAAAAAAAATCCCCGGGGGGATAATCCCCCTTCGAGATAAAGTCCATACATTTATCGGAAGAGCCTCCTCTAAAATTACAGGGTGACTCAAACCAAACGGTTCTAGACTAGAGAGAATGCACGTACCGAACCTCCCAGCTGACTCATCCACCCAGTTGCACCAACCCGCACTCACACCACTACGGATGTGTCGTATACCGTGTTAGAGAAGAGGGGGGGGGGGGGGGGGTATGGAGGGGGGGGGGGGGGTGGGGGGGGGGGGGTGGGGGGGGGGGGGGGGGGGGGGGGGGGGGGTGGGGGGTAGGTCTTGAAGGTCGGGTCGGTCGGTATGTCTGGCTGGTAACCTTTCTTCCTCATGTTTAGCCCCATTAGTTTTCAGATTTTAAGGACGTTCGGCTCATACTTTTTTGTTTAGACGATTTCAAGACCCTTCAGCCCATTTCTTTGTCAATATTAAGACTCTTCGTGTCATTTAGGTGTCCGATTTTTATCCTTCTGGCGAGCGACAGCGAGCCTGTAATTTTTAAAGGAAATCGGCCTTCGGCCGGGACATTTATCTATCGAAAAATGCACAAATGTATCCTTGAAGAAGGGTCTTTGTTTTTTTTTTTCTTTTAAAGAAGCTTGATGGATGTCTAGGGAGTGAAACTAAAAACAATTATAAAACGAATATATAAATGATGAAATAAATACTTCCCACCCCCCCTTGGAGGTCGTTCTGTGTGGTGCTGGCCGATAAATAACCCTTTCACCAAGACGCCTGGCGGGGGTGGCCATTCTGGCTACCACTAAACGAATTCTATTCAGTTTATGAAAGACCTCTAGAAATGTAACCCCTTCCGTACCAGGGATGCCGTCATTTGTTGTTCCTTTTATTCTGGCTGCTGTTAGACTATTTTAGTCAGTTCAAAAAGGGACTCCAGCAGTATACAGGCTTCCATCTATCTCACTTAACCCTTTTCTACTACTACCACAGAGTCCTTCTTAAACTGCACAACATCGTCTAAATATAGCTGCAAAAAAATTAAAAAAATACGTCACCGGTTACAGAAGGGGTTAAAGTCCAAGAACATAGCCATATAGTGGATATTGTTTTTGTTGTGTGTAATAATCATAAGAATAATATAATAATAAATATCATATATAATCATAAAAACAAAAACACGTTACATAATTATACAAAAAACAATTTAATGATCGTGGTGGTAGTAAATTAATAGCAATAGGAGTTGCCAATGTTACACAAGCCAGGGGGGATGTGTTTAAGGGGGTCACCTTTTTTGTCTTCTTTTATCTTTTTCTCCTTTTCTCTCATTCGTGGGCTTTTAGGCCTATCCATTCTACCCCAGTACCGCCAATTGTTTTAAGAAGACTTATCCCCATCCAGGTGTCGGATTTCCTCCTGGCGAGCGATAGCGAGCCAGCATTGTATGGAGAAATCTGGCTTCGCCGGAAACAAAAAAAATCTATCGAAGAAATGTACAAATTTAGCTTCGCTGTCAAAACAAAAATATATATGTGCTGTCTCGCTTACGCCTCGCCAGGAAATATTGATACCTGGATGGGGGGTAAACGGTTTAAAACAGTGTAGGCTGAAATTGGGCCCAATGGATAAAAGCCAAAGAGGAGAGGGAGAGAAAGAGAAAACAAAAGCCAGGGGGTAGGGTGTAGGATAGAATAGCCCAGACGAGGTCACACCTGATAGTCAAAGATTCGGAAAATACACTCACACCACACACACTAACCCACGTACACACCCACACACTCTTCCTCTCACGTACACACACACACACACTCTCTCTCTCACTAACACACACACACTAACTCTCTCTCTCACGTACACACACACACCCACTCACTCACGTACACACACACACCACCCCGCTCTCTCCCGTACCACACACTCAGGGATACTCACTCAAGTTACATACATCTACCTAAACAACCATTCTCTCTTTCACGTCACACACACACACACACACACACACATATCTACTGTAAAGGCTGTCTCACCAGAGCACACACACACACACACACACATGGGATCTATATAATCCATTTCAACTTACTCCATCCACTCTCACTCAACTCTCTCTCTCTCTCTCTTCTCTCCTCTCTTTGTATTTGCGTCCTTGTATTGATTATTTGTTTTTCTCTAGTGGTGGGGAGGATCCTCTCACACAGCATTTCTAGACAAAGTAGAAAGGAAAGCTCTTTCGTATCATAACCTCCCCCTACTCACCGACTATATGCAATCTCTCTCTCTTTCGCCGCAATGTTGCCTCTCTCTTTCTATTCTAGTTCTCAATCGCTACTACAAAAATCAGCGTTCCTCAGAGCTCCTCTCAGTGTGTACCACATCCTCTACGTAGGGTACGTAGTACCCGTCTTGCAACACAATCCCGCCCCCTACTCTGTGCAACCTCTCCAACTTAAGAGTGAAACGATACTCCCAATCTTTCGTCTATTCAACAGCTGAACTCTGGAACCCTCTCCCTGAACCCATCTTTCCTTTATCCTATGACGTAGACTGCTTTCAACTCCGTGTGTCCAGGACATGTTGGCTTGACGGTTCCTTGATGTTGGCCCTGTCACTCCTTCGAACTCTGGGAAGGCACTCGTCACAGGCAGTTGTGCCTTTTGTCTCCCTCAGCACATAGAAACCAATATATATTTATATATATATTATATCTATATATATATATATATAATATAGATAATAATATAACCATTAAGCATTACTGACATACATCCATGTTCATAGGGTGAAGGAGGCAAGAAAAACTGGTAATTAACGCAGGACAATTAAATCTCTGAGTCACCGGGCCATTATGCCCGTACCGTACCCCCCCTCCCCGTTTGGTTGACAATACCGTATTATGGAAGACACTCGCTGCGTCACAACGTAAATGGTCAGCGGATTTTAAGTTAGGCCTATGGTATGGATGACTTGTATACCTAGTGTTACTTCGATTTTGTTTGTAAATTCATGTATATGAATTTTGGTATTATCATTATCATTATTATTATCATTATTATTTAGCATTTAGCATTATTATTATTATTAGTATTCTTTATAGTATTATTTTGTTTTTTTATTATTAATTTTAATATTATTGTTTTTTATTCTTAGTATTAGTCACCAATCAAAACACTCGCCTAATTTTTTTGTTTTTTTTTTTGTTACAAAAGTTATATAAATGGTACATAGGCAAATTGTGACTAAGAGGCTTACTAACAATCTTGTGGATATACATAACTTTTTCCGGGTCCCCCGTGGAGACAGAGACTCAGTTACATAATATAAATAAACGAACACCGAGGATAGAGACTAACTGAATCGTCTCACTGAACGCATCGTAGCACAAGGTCCTGACTGGGAAGTGGACCAGACGGACATCTCCAACATCAGAAAGACCATCACTGCAGGAGAGGCCAAAACGCACAGAAACATTACCTTCACAATTGATGTCACACACCTTTCCCTGAGACTAAGCAAGACAAGTACAAATCGCACAAGAAACTGGTCGTCCAAACTGGCTGACAACAAGACCAATCAAGGCCAAAGGCTTCAATCTCAACACACAAGAATTTAATTCCCTGCTATTGCACTGAGGGATGATTGGCCGATTGAAGGACTGCCCAAGCGATGCGTTTGGTGGAATCAACAACGATTGCAGACCACAGCATATGTAAGAAACGAGGATTCATTAGTATCAGAGCACGATGAAGTAAGAGATGTAACGGCGAAAATGCTCAGGGAGGTGTGTGTCGCGATGTGGTGCACAACCATCACTCATTTCCCTTGGATGGAGAGCTCTTGCAGGACAGAATGGCCAACACATTCCAAACGAAGCACGAGTGGACGTTAGTGCAAGCAGTTTTTGGACCAGAGCACAACGAGCGTTTCTTTGACGATAAGAATATTTGACCCAACGCCCATAGCTACACAGGTCTGTCTCAGGATGCTGCACACAGAGAGGAACGGACCCGAGAAGGTCAGGGCATACGGTTGAAAGGAGCTTAAATATCGAACAAGGCCCTTTTACCCCACTAGTCTTCACCACATCTGGAGGGATGGGGCCCAGGGCCCAGTGCTTCTATTCCAGGCTTGCCGAGATCAGCGCAGAGAAGATAAGCAACAGCCTAGGAGTCACTTTGTAGCCTGTGGATGTGCCGATCTATCTTTCTCATTGCTCAAATCAGCACTACTACTATTTCTTCGGGGAACAA
The DNA here is from genome assembly GCA_032716605.1 of Paralithodes platypus. Taxonomy (NCBI): domain Eukaryota; kingdom Metazoa; phylum Arthropoda; class Malacostraca; order Decapoda; family Lithodidae; genus Paralithodes; species Paralithodes platypus. The sequence continues at coordinate 32,872,602 of CM064481.1, forward strand.
GACGGTCTGCACCACAACCCTGACGGTGGCAGACGTGGACTACGATGCAGCGGTGGCAGAAGAATCGCATAGGGCTCGACTGGATTAAAGTTGCATGGGTGTTAGAGTAGTGAGAATAGAAAGAATATTAGGCCATCGACTAATATCTGAGGTTTGTAACATATAATGTATGTACAATATTAAATAACCATCAAAGTATTAGTATAAAAAAAAGTATTGTTATGAGTAGTAGTAGTATTAGATGAGTCTGAGTGCTGACCCCGGAAGAGTAATTACCTGAATGCCGACCACGTCGGACGCTTTGATGGACTGTTTCTGACCTGGTTTATGGTCCAAGTGGGGGATGCACATGCTGACACGTGGTTTTAAAAAAAAAAAAAAAAAAAAACAAAAAAAAAAAGTAGTAGTAGTAGGAGTAGCAGAACAAAAAAGTATTAGTATTAGTAGTGGCGCTACTAGGAGTAGCTTTATTTGCCATTAGTTATTGCGTAGTTTGAAAATGATCATCACAAGTTCTCTCTCTCTCTCTCAGTAGTGTAGCTTAATTGCTTACTAAAATACAAGATCAAAGCTAAAGTCTCTTTGTCTCTCTCTTTTATGTGGCTATATAATGTAATTCTGGAAGCCAACATAGTAACGCAAATGTCTCTCTCTCTCTGTCTGTCTCCCTTTATGTAACTTTAGTACGTAATAAGAATAACAATATCAACCTGTGATTCTATGGAATGTGTCTGAGTAATGTAATTCTGGTAACTGTTATACTATCAAATCCAATCACTCTCTCTTTCTCTCTCCACCTTCCCCTAACCTTAACCCTCCCCTCTCCTTCGCCCCCTCCTCCTCCCTCTCCTTCTTCTTCCTCAGTCCTCAGTTATTAATTATGTAGCTTATCTCTATCAAAGTCTCTCTTCCTATTCCTGTTTATATTACCCCCTCCTGAAGCCTCGGTGTTTTTTGTTTGGTGTTGTTGGTTGGTTGCTTGTTTTGTTTGTTTGGTGATGTGCCGCGCCAGCCAAGGTCAAAAGGGGGTGGGGTGGTGGGGGCGGCGGAGGGAGGGGGCCTTAGCAGAGGTAAATGGCCTTATGTGTTTAAATATTTAGTGGTTTTTCTGTGTGTGTGTGTGTTTTTATGTTTGTATATTGCTAACGACTGCTTGTTTGCGTTTAAAGTGTGTGTGGTTTGCGTAATAGGGTGTGAGTGTGGTGTATTTAGAGTGTGTGTGTGTGTTTGCGTCTAGGGTGTGCGTGTGTGTAATTTAGAGTGTGTGTGTTTGCGTATAGCGTGTGTGTGTGTTTACGTATAGCGTGTGTGTTTGTGGTGTGTGTGTTTTGCGTCTAGGGTGTCGTCTGTGCATTTATGGGGTGCGTGTGTGTGTTTGCGTATAGTGCGTGTGTGTTCTGCGTATACGGTGTGTACGTGGTGTGTGTATTTGCGTATAGCGGTGTGAGTGCGTGTGTATGTGTCTGTGTGTGTGTGTGTGTGTGTATGTTTGCGTATTTGCGTATAGCGTGTGAGTGTTTATGTGTATGTTGTGTGTGTGTAGTTTCGTATAGCGTGCGTGTGTGTGTTTGCGTAGAGCGTATGAAAGTGTGTGTGTGTGTAGTGGTATGTGTGTGTTTGCGTATAGCGTGGTGTGTGTGTGTGTGTGTGTGTGTGCACTACCTGCTTGATAGTGTATTGGAAGAGCGCCTGGGCCTCCCACCCTGAGAGACCCGAGTTCAATCCCCCGGTCAGGTATGAAAGCTTACTTGCGCATCACTGGTCGCTTGCTGAAAGGAATTGAAGCAAGGAAATGGTTATACCCAATACCAATAATATAATAGTATTGGTTCTTGGGTATACCCGTCGGTTAGTATATGTCGGTACTCTTGAGCTATACTGAATTGCGGCGCTAGGGCTAGACGGAACTCTGGCGTTTAAAAGGGGGATGGGTGTATGTATTTTCTCATTTATATATCTTTTTTTAGAATATGTTTTTTTCCTCCCTAGACCTCCATGACGCTTATAAAATACACACCCTATCCTCACGACCAGATAAATTGCCCTTTCATAAGAGTATAGATGCTTAAGTACAACACAGAACACATTATGCCTGCACCTTTAGTATATAGGTAGGGTTGACAGGTAGGTAGATTGGATGGTAGGTAGGTAGGTAAATAGGTAGGTAGGTAGGTAGGTATGTAGATAGATAGATAGATAGATAGATAAGTAGATAAATAGATAGATAGATAGATAGATAGCTAGATAAGTAGATAGACAAATAGATAGATAGAGAAGAGCGATAGATAAAATTAGATAGATTGTAGGTAGCTAAGTAGGTCAGTAGGTAGGTAGGTAGGTAGGTAGGTAGGTAGGTAGGTAGGTAGGTAGGTAGGTAGGTAGGTGGGTAGGTAGGTAGGTAGGTAGGTAGGTAGGTAGGTAGGTAGGTAGGTAAGTAGGTAGATAGGTAGGTAGATAGGTTGGTAGTGTAGGTAGGTAGGTAGGTAGGTAGGTAGGTAGGTAGGTAGGTAGGTAGGTAGGTAGGTAGGTAGGTAGGTAGTAAGTAGGTAGGTAGGTATGTAGGTAGGTAATTAGGTAGCGATAGATAGGTAGGTAGGTAGGTAGGTAGGTAGGTAGGTAGGGAGTAGGTAGTAGGTAGGTAGGTAGGGAATAGGTAGGTAGATAGATAGAGTAGATAGATAGATAGATAGATAGATAGATAGATATATAGATAGATAGATAGATAGATAGATAGATAGATAGATAGATAGATAGATAGATAGATAGATAGATAGCTAGATAGATAGATAGATAGATAGATAGATAGATATATAGATAGATAGATACATTGCTAGACATACTGGATAGATAGATAGATATATAGATATAATGGAAGGAAGGAAGGAAGGAAGGAAGGAAGAAGAGTAACGGAAGGAAGGAAGGAAGGAAGAATAAGCCGGAAGGAAGGAAGGAAGAAAAGCAGAAGAAGGACGGAAGGAAGGAAGGAAGGAAGGAAGGAAGGAAGTAAGGAAGGAGGGAGGTTAGGTAGGTAATAGTTAGGTAGAAAAGGAAAGGAAGGTAGATCGGTAGACAGGTAAAGTAGGTAGGTCTACCGGTATACAAACACAAGGTAATACACACACCCAATGAAACAAACCACTACATAAACACGCAAAACATGAACAAGGTCGAGTGGGCTTTTATAGGAACATAAACCTTCTATTATTCTCTGTCCCTGTCCTGTCTGTATGTATGTATTGTATATATATAATATATATAAATACTGTATAATATAAGTGTATCTAGTCTCCACCGTCGTACCCTTTCTCTATATTCCACACATTGTGGCACATAGTAACACACATACATATACCACAACCATCAACACACCCAACACCTATACTACCAGTGCTACCCTCAAGTGCGGGCGGGTGCGACATAGGATTACAACTCATAGATAACGTATCATAAAATACACACAATAGATTACCTACACAGAACAACACATATTCCGGTATATTACACATACCCAACACAAGCCCACTACAACACGCTGCCATAACATTATTATACACACCAAACAAACGTGTTGGTCTCCATACAATGACGCCCCATGATATGGATCGGCTGTTGTTTTTTTTTTTTTTCTCTTTCTCTCCCCCTTCCCTTTTCTTTCTTCCTCCTTTTCTCTCATCTTTCCTCTGGCTTGGATGTATCCATTCGCATATCGGGGCGGGGATTCGGTCGGGCCACCATTCAGTCCAACAAGTTTTTAAGACGTTTATTTTTTATTTTCTATTTATAATATCTATCCCCCCAATCCAGGTGTCCCTATTTCTTCCTGACACAAACAGATAAACGCTCTGAGCCAGCATTGTAATGGAGAGAAATTCGGCTTCGCCGGAAACATTTTTCGAATCGAAAAATTTACCAAATTTAGCTATAATAATTCTATATAGGCCATGTTTTATGCTATAATAAAGATAACAAAAATAAATAAAAAAACCTTGTTTTTAATAATTTCCTTCCAAAGTTATAACCCTTTCTCTCCTTCTGGAACACCCTATATATATATATATATATATATATATATATATATATATATATATATATATATATATAATATATATATATATATATATATATATATATATATATAGATATATATATATATATATATATATATATATATGATACCTCAACCCTCATATTTAGTTTAACTTATTTTAGTATTTTTCTCTTTAAATTAAAAACCGAAACTTAAAAAAAAAAAAAACCATTGTGACCTACGGTTATGCAAAGAATGATAAATATTAGACGATAACCCGGTTTTGTGGGTGGTTTATACCAAGGAGTTTATTGTACAGTGTCCTTCTAAGTTTGTTGTATCGACGTTATTTTACCGGGAATGTGGTAAGCTACATAACTAGGACTTTGTTGGGGTCCGGTGTATTAATATATACTATAATCATAATGGTTTAGGAGGCTTGTTGTATCGTACGTTGAAGAGTAAATAATGGTTGTAAGGAGCGAGGCTTTGTGATCGTACGGTGAAAGTAGTACATAATGGTTTATGGGGGTATGCTTGTATCGTACGGTGAAGAGTAAATAATGGTTTATGGAGGCTTTGTATCGTCACGGTGAAGAGTAAATAATGGTTTAGGAGGCGTGTATCGTACGGATGAAGAGTAAATAATGGTTTAGGAGTCTTGGATCGTACGGTGAAGAGTAAATAATGGTTTAGAGGAGGAGCTTTGTATCGTACCGGTGAAGAGTACATAATGGTTTAGGGAGGCTTGTATCGTACGGTGAAGAGTAAATAATGGTTTAGGAAGCTTGTAATCGTCGTAACGGTGAAGTTAAAATAATGGTTTAGGAGGCTTGTATCTTACTGGGAAATAGTAAATAAAGGTTTAGGAAGGGCTTGTATCGTACGTTGAAGAGTAAATAATGGTTTAGGAGGCTTGTATCAGACGGTGAAGAGTAAATAATTTTTAGGAGGCTTGTAGCGTACGGTGACGAGTAAAGAATAGGAGAGTAAGAGTAAATAATGGTTTAGGAGGCTTGCAATCGTAGTCTGTGAAGAGTAAATAATGGTTTAGGATGCGTTGTATCGGTACGGTGAAGAGTAAATAATGGTTTAGGAGGCCTGTATCGTACGGTTGAAGAGTAAATAATGGTTTAGGAGGCTTGTATCGTACGGTGAAGAGTAAATAATGGTTTAGGAGGCTTTAATCGTACGGTGAAGAGTAAATAATGTGTTTAGGAGGCCTTGTATCGTACGGGTGAAGAGTAAATAATGGTTTAAGAGGCTTGGAGTTCGGACGGTGAAAAGTAAATAATGGTTTAGGAGGCTTGTATCGTACGGTTGAAGAGTAAATAATGGTTTTAGAGAGGCTTGTATCCGTACGGTGAAGAGTAAATAATGGTTTATGAGGCTTAGTCTCGTACGGTGAATAGTAAATAATGGTTTAGGAGCCTTGTATCCTTACGGTGAGAGAGTAAATAATGGTTTAGGAGCTTGTTTTTTTTTTGTATCGTAACGTGATAGTAAATAATGGTTTAGGATGCTTGTATCGTAAGGTGAAGAGTAAAAGCCAGGTGGCAATATTGTGCCTGGCGAGCGGTAACGAGTCAGCATAAATATATATTTTTGTTTTGACAGCAAGCTAAATTTGTAAATTTTTCGATAGAAAAATTTCTCCCGGCAATATCCTCCATACAATGCTGGGCTTGCTATCCGCTCGCCATGAACGAAATGGACACCTTGCTGGGGATAAATGTCTTAAAAAACAGGTCGGCTGACTGGGGCCGAATGGGTACAAGCCAGGGAGGAGAGACATAAAAAACCAACGGTGACCCTCCCCCCCCCCCCCCCCCCCCCCTTAAAGGGTATCTAGTGGTGTGTTTTTTCTAAGCTTGATGGAGGTCTAATAGCGAGGAAATTAAAATATATTAATATATATATATATATATATATCTATATATATATACATATATATATCGGCCAAACACCAAGCACTTCTTAATTTGCTGGTTACCCCTTTTAAACGTACTAGAATAGTCCTAATAGTTGCCAAAATAGAACATGAAACGGATCCGTGGGTACCGAAGGGGGTTAAGGGGGGCGGCGGAAGAAAAGGAAGCTATTCGATCGGTCCACTACGCTGGCCTTTATTAGCTCATTAGTAACTTATGGCGGTGGAGACGAGTAGTACTCAGCTGGACATGTGGTTATTTACTCTCACACTCTTCTCCTCTTCTTACCTTAACCCTTTGACGCTCCCATTACGCGTTTAGAAGCAGTTTATTATTGGCTATCATTAGACGATTTTATGCAGCTTAGGAAGGATCTGTGGGTATTAAAAAGGGTATAACTATCTCAATCAACCTTCTGACTTCCGTATACAATCTACTAATCTTAATAAAATCGGCTAATAGTATCCATAAAACAGAACAGAAAAACGCGAATTGGAGCTTGAAAGGGTTAATTTAGGTAATTTGCATTAATCCTAGAAGTGGGCTACCTATGCTGTCACATAACGTCTTATTGAATTATACAATAACCAATGCCAATAATCGGCAAATTATATTAATAAAATGCATGTCAATTCTCCAGTCTGCTTCCGGGATTCGAACTCCAGGACCCTATATGGGAACATAAACGCTTCTAACCATTACACCAACCCCGAGCGAGTCTGTTATCCTTATCACTATTGGGGTTTTTTTTTTCCTTTCCTCTCCTCTCGCTCTCTCGCTCTCAGTCTTTCCCTCTCTCCTCTCTCTCTTCATCACTCCTTTATCTATTCTTATCTACTTTCTCTTTTATCTATTTATATATTGCTCTCTGCTCCTCTCTCTCTCTCTCTCTCTTGTAACGTGTGTGTGTGCCTGTGTGTGGGTGTGTGTGTGGTGGTGTGTGCGTGCATGTGTGTGTACCGGAAATAATTTATGAAACCACAGTGGTTAATAGCCGAGGGTGTGTTGGTGGTCCATTAAAAACCCCTTTCTGTACCCCCGCGACGGTTTTTGGTCTTTTTTTTTTTGTTTTTTTTATTTTTTTTTTTTTTTTGTTGTAACTTTCTTTCAATTTCATTGTTTAACAGGGTGCGAAAGGTGTATAATTTTTTGCTTTCTCTTCTTTTCTTCTCTTCTTGTCTTCTTTTCCATATTTCTTCTTTTCTTTTCTTCCTCTTTTCAACTTCGCTTGGTAATCTTCCTTCCGCAATCTTTGTCCTTTCCGTTCTCCCTATTTCCTTCTCTTCCTTCTTTCTTTCTTCCCCCCCCCTCTTCTCTTCCACAGAAAATATTCCTTTCTTCTTTCTTCCTCTCTCCTTCTGTCATCATACTTTTCTTCTTCTTAGCATTATTATTATTTGTCTTTCTCTTCATATTATTATTATTATGCCCTCTTCTTGTCTTCTTCTGCTTTCTTCTTCTTCAAACGGGGAATCTGGGGTGGGTGGTGGGGGGGGATTTTAGTGTTCAAATAGCCCCGTGAGGATCAATGACAAGTTGTTGCGTATGCTATGTCGGTCTTTGTAATGCTTTGGAGGAATTGGGGAGTATGGGGGGGTGGGAGAGAGGAGTGGAGGGGGGGGAGCGAGGAGGGGCGGGTGAGGGGGGGGAAGAGAGCGGGGGGGGGGGAGAGAGGGAGGGGAGGGGGAGGAGGAAGGGAGGTAGTAGAGTTGTGGGTAGAGAGGGGAAGGGAGGAGAGGGGAGAGGAGGGAGGGTGGAAGTGGTGGAAGAAGGAGGGAGGGGGAGAGGGAGAGGGAGAGGGGAGGGAGAAGGGAGAGAGGGAGGGAGGAAGATGGAGGAATAAGGAGGGAGGAGGGAGGGGGAAGAGGAAGAGGGAGAGGGGAGGGGGGAGGGAGGGGGAGGGGAGAGTGAGAGAGGGAGGGTAGGGAGACGGAGAAGGGAGATAGGGAGGGAGGAGGAAGAAGAAGGAGGAGGGAGGGAGGATAAGGACGATGACCGACTAACCTACTCAAGGACATGCAATCTCCTCCCTCCCTCCCTACCCCTCTTACCTCCCTTACTCCTCCTCCCTTGTTCCTCCCTCCCTCCCCTCTTACTTCCCCCACCCCCTTCCTATCTTATACTCCCCCCTCCCCTCCTCCTCCTCCCTCTCCCTCCTTCACTCCCTCATCCTGTTCCCACTATCACTTCCTCCTCCTTCTATTTCTTCCTCCTTTCTTCTCCTTCCTCTTCTTACTCCTCCTCCTCCTTTCTTATGCTTCCTCCTCTTCTTCTTACTCCTCCTCCTCCTCTTCTCCTTCTTTCTTTCTTTTCTCCTCCTCCTCCTTTGTCTTCTTCCTCCTTTCTTCTCCTTCCTCCTTCCTCCTCCTCCCACCTCCTTCAACACATCATCATCATAGGAGCCATCAGAGAAGAAAGAGCACTACGCAATATAACTGTTGTTGTTGTTGGTGGTGGTGTGGTTGTTGTTGGTGTTGGTGGTGGTGGTGGTGTGGTTGTTGTTGTTGGTGGTGGTGATGTTGTTGTTGTTGTTGTTGTTGTTGTTTGTTGCTGTTGGTGTTGTTGTTGTTGGAGTTGTGGTGTGGTTGTTTGTTGGTGGTGGTGATGTTGTTGGGGGTGGTGGTGGTGGTGTTGTTGTTGTTGGGGTGGTGGTGTTGGGTTGTTATTGGTGGTGGTGTTGTGGCTGTTGTTGTTGGTGTGATGGTGGGTGTTGTTGTTGTTGTTGGTGGTGGTGTTTTTTTGTTGTTGTTGTTTTGTTGTTGTTGGCATTGTTGTTGTTGTTGTTGTTGTTGTTATTGTTGTTGCTGGTGGTGTTGTTGGTATTGTTGTTGTTGATGGTGGTGTTGTTGTCGTTGTTTTTATTGTGGTTGTCGTTGTTGTTGTTGGTATTGTTGTTGTTGTTGTTGTTGTTGTTGGTGTTGTTGTTGGTGTTGTTGTTGTTGATGGTGGTGTTGTTGTCGTTGTTTTTATTGTCGTTGTTGTTGTTGGGCTTGTGGTTTTTTTGTCGTTGTTCTTTGTCGCTTTGTTGTTGTTGTCGTTGTTGTGGTTGTTGTTGTTGTTGGAGTTCAGAGGTGGCTTGGGAATAGGACACCCTAAAGGGGAGATGGGGGGGGGGCCGTTTTTTTTTTTCTGGTCCCCTTTCTTCCTCATGCTTATCCCCATTAGTTTTGAGATTTTAAGACGCTTGCCCCATTAGTTTATCGATTATAAGACCTTTCGACCCATTTCTTTGTCAATATTAAGACCATTAGTGCCATTTAGGCGTCGTTTTTTTCCTGGCGAGCGATAGCAGGCCTGTAATTGTGGAGGAACCGGCCTTCGACCGTGACATTTTCTGCCGAAAAAAATAAAAAAATAATCTAACAAGGGGACCTAATAGATGTTTTATTAAAGTTTGATGCAGGTCAAACTAAAAAATATATAAATAGATAAATAGATAACATTTCTTTACTCTCTATCTCTTTCGTTCTTTCTTCTTCTTCTTCTCTTCCTTTACTCTATCTCCCTTCTTCTCCTTTATTCTATATCCCTTCTTCTTCTTCTTCTTCTCCTTTATTCTTCTTCTTCTCTTTTATTCTATCTCCCTTCTTCTTCTTCCTCTTCTTCTTCTTCTTCTCCTTTATTCTATCTCCCTTCTTCTTCTCCTTTATTCTATCTCCCTTCTTCTTCTTCTTCCTTCTATCTTCCTCTTTCTTCTTCTTCCTTTCCTTTACTCTATCTCCCCCTTTCTTCTTCTTCATTCCCCCTTTCTCTTCCTCTCCCTCCCCCCCCTATTATTTTACGCCAAACTTTCCTGTTTGTCTTCTCTCTTCTGTTACCATTCAAATAATTTGCATAATCACCATGATCATAATTAACATATCATATATAACTCGTTGTTTAATATCCACTTATATCTCCCTCTACTACTACTATTACTACTACTACTATTACTACTATTACTATTACTACTACTACTACTACTATTACTACTACTACCCCATACGCATATATAACTCGTTGTTTAATATCCACTTATATCTCCCTCTACTACTACTATTACTACTACTACTATTACTACTATTACTATTACTACTACTACTATTACTACTACTAACTACCCCTCTACGCATATAATTTCTATACTAGATTTAAATATTTTGCTGGTATAACTGTTACTATAACTGTATTGTACTATACTACCTATGTTTGTATATACCCTTAGTCACTGACTGACATGATGTATGATGTCTAATAATTGTACCTATGTAATATTATATTACGAAATAAATATGATTGACTGATTGATTGATTGATTGATTGACTACTATTACCGTACTACTACTATTACTACTACTACAACAACTACTACTACTACTATTACTACTACTACAACAACTCTTATTTTTTTATTTTTAACCACTCAGTCTGTGCATCCCCTCTTTGGACCCTAGACTAGGTCAGAATAGCCATCAAAGCGCCTGACTTCGTTGTCATTCAGCTACTTCCTATTCCGGGGTAAGCACTCAGACTCATCATCGTGGATTACTACTACTACATTGATTTTTATTTAATATTTTTCATACATTTCATGTTACTACTACTACCATCACCACCTCCACCATCACCACCACCACTACCTTATATTTAATATTGTACACATACTAAATTTCACAAGCCAAAGATACTACTATCCTCCACCATGCAACTTCAATCCAGTCCCCTTCCAATGCGACCCTCTGCCACTGCTGCCTCGTAGTCTACTTCTGCCACCGTCACTGGTTGTGGTGCAGACCTTCTTGTTCCCCGCAGGCATAGTAGTGCTGATCTGAGCAATGAGAAAGATAGACGGCATCTCATCCAGGCTACGACGTGGCTCCTAGGCTGTTGCTTCTTCTATGCGATGATCTCTGCTAGCCTTGAATAGAAGCACTGGGCCCTGGGTCCCATCCCTCCTGATGTGGTGAAGACTAGTGGGGTAAAGCTGCCATGTTCGACTTGTAAGATCCTTTCTCCATGTCCTGACCTTCTCTCGTTCGTTCCTCTTCTGCACAGCCTCCTGAGACGGCTCGCTGTAGCTGTGGGCCATTGGGTCAAATACTCGGATATCAAAGAACGCTCGCTGTGCATTTATCCAAAAGCCTCTTGCACTAACGTCCAATCTTGCTTCAGTGGATGTGTTGGCCGTCCTGTGCTGCATGCTCTCCACCCAAGGGAATGAGTGATGGTTCGCTCACCACATCTCTACACACCTCCCTGAGCATGTTCGCTGTTATATCTCTTACTTCATCGTGCCTGATGCTGATGAATCCTCCTTTCTTACATATCATGGTGTGGTCTGTATCGTTGATGGTTCCACAAACGCATCGATCGGGCAGTCCTTCAATCGGCCAATCATACCTCAGTGCAATAGCATCATTAAATTCTTGTTTGTTGAGATTGAAGCTTTTGCCTTGATTGGTAGTGTTGTCAGCCAATTTGAAGCGCCCGTTTCTTGTGCTATTTGTAGTTTTCTTGTTTGTCTCGGGTGAAGTTGTCCCATCAATTGTGCCAGGTCATTTTTCTGTGAGTTTTGCATCTCTGACGTGATGGTCTTTCTGATGTTGTAGATGTCTGCCTGGTCTAGTTCACCGTCAGAATCTTGTGCTATGATACGGTTAGTGAGAGATCCTGTTATCTTTACCGAGTTCTGGTATTCCGTTACCGCCCTCTTCACTGGGTCGATGATTCCCATCCCTCTAAACCTAGGAGGCAGTGCGAGCAGCTCCCTCTCTGTAGCATTCGGGGTGTGCGACTTTATCCACGCTGGGATGAGTTTGTCTCTGATGGCATCTTCCAGCGGTTGAAGTAATGCGCTCACATTTGGAACGGTTCTCATCAAGTAGGTCCAGCGATGTTTGACCCCATACGTGAATGCCGAATACGCGGCCTGTGGTTCCGTCTTTGCAATATTGGCCAGTTTCTCAATTTCATTTACCCATTCTCTGACCTTCTCCTCTATGTATTTGTTCTTGAACTCTTCCGTGCCGATCACCGCCCCAAGGTGACGCTGTCCGTCCTTTGTTACTACCACTTCACTACCGCTGAAAGCTTCTACCGCCCTTTCATAATGTTCTGTTTTTACTATTAGTATTGACTTTCTGGCATTTGGATGGTACCCTATTTTTGGTCCTACCTCTGATATTTGTTCCCACCAGTGCTTGAGATTGTTGACTTTTCCCGCTCCAGTGAGATCGTCTGCATAGGCCACCCGCTTTCCGTCCGGCCGCTCATGGCTTTTTAAGGTTAGCAACACTGAGAGACCTAAGGCGTACATTGCATTGCTACTGGGTCACCTTGTGTGGTTCCTTCCATTGATTTCAGAGGGGGTCCCCTTCGTGTGTTCTGGTTGTTTACTATGAATAGGTCTGCAGGCTTTTTATAGGTGTTCTCTACATAGGTGGCAAAACTGGGGCATTTTACTTTGATGTTATGTATTGCCGTCTTTCTGTGATGGTGTTAAAGGTGTTTGTTGCATCCACTAGCAGCACAGCTTCACAGTCCACTTGCTCCTATATTTTTCTTATGGCATGAATTGCTGCCTCTCCCCCTGCTTGGTGGCCGGCACACACTTGGAGATTACCGGCCGCTGACCGCACATCGTCGTTCACCACTTCCATTATGCATTTTCCGATGATTCTTCTCAGCACTTCACCCACTCCTACTGGTCTGCATCCTGGATTCTTGTCTAAAGGTATTAGGCGACAAGCTGTGTAAGCCTCCAAATGTTGTACATTTTGGGTGGTCATCTTTCTTGCAAGAGCTGCCAGAGCCCTACATAAGTCTGGTGCTGCTAGTCCGAAGATTGCTCTACTCAGGATTGTCCTCCAGCCATTTGAATCCAGCCCTGATGGGCCGAACTGCTTGTGTCCCTAGAGCCTTTTTCCAACTCATTTCGCCTGTGATTCGTTCGTATATGACGGTGTTCGGTGGTATATAATCACCCTCTAGCCTCTGACTCTCGTGGACACTAGGTTGTGGATGTTTCTCTTTCAACATTTGGATGGTTTCTCTTGTGATAGGCAGCAACCCACAAGCTGCCTCCTTTGTCAGGGACCTTATTGCAGGTGCCACTTTTCCTTGCCTCATCTGGTCGCCAAATCTCCTGGCCTCGTCTTCATTGTTTTTCTTTTTTTGCCGCCGCCTGCCTAGTCTCCCTTGTAATGCTCTGGCTCCATTGAGTAAGTCATCCAACTTGTCCTCATTCCATTAATTCATTCTTCTTGTTAGCGCAGTCACATTTTCGCCTTGATTAGATTTGTGGTGAGTTTTTTGCAAGAAGAGATGTGGAATGCTGAAAATTATCTTGAGAACATACGGGGCTAAAGATGTGTCATAGACATAGTTATAAATGAGCTTTGTCATATCGTTCAGCATGTTGGTGGTGGCACCACATTTTGGAGGGTTGGAAAAGTTGTGTGCAGACCAATATACTATTTCTGAGTACGTTGCATCAATCCAAATTCTAACCTTCTCTTCCCGTAATCCTTTCCAGAGTATGTTTCCGCCTCTGCCTGCTTCATGTGGCCCCCTTGGAGGCCTGCCATCCTCTCTTCCGTCTCGGTTGTCGTCTCCCTTTCTTGTGTCTCTTGTTGGCTCCTCATTACTTTCCGCTTCTTGGGGTTCTTCTATCTCTCTTGGGGCCCTTGAGTCCCTTGCTACTCCCCTTATTGTTTCGGGTTCCCTGCCACCCTGACGGCCTCCCTCATCTGCCTCCCGTCTCTCACTCTGGGAATTTGCTGCCGTCTCTCCACTCGTTCCTGTTCTACCTAAAGGGTTACGACAATTGTCCCCTTTATTACAGTTTGTGCAAATTTTATTTCTCTTCACAGTAGTAGTAGTAGTAGTAGTAGTAGTAGTAGTAGTAGTAGTAGAGAACACATATAAAAAGCCTGCAGACCTCTTCATAGTAAACAACCAGAACACACGAAGGGGATCAACTCTGAAATCAATGGAAGGAACCACACAAGGTGACCCAGTAGCAATGGCAATGTACGCTTTAGGTCTCTCAGTGTTGCTAACCTTAACAAGCCATGAGGTGACGCAAGTAAAGCAGGTGGCCTATGCAGACGATCTCACTGGAGCGGGAAAAGTCAACAATCTCAAGCACTGGTGGGAGCAAATATCAGAGGTAGGACCAGAATAGGGTAACCATCCAAATGCCAGAAAGTCAATACTAATAGTAAACAGAACATTATGAAAGGTCGGTAGAAAGCTTTCAGCGGTAGTGAAGTGGTAGTAACAAAGGACGGACAGCGTCACCTTGGGGCGGTGATCGGCACGGGAAGAGTTCAAGAACAAATACATAGAGGAGAAGGTCAGAGAATGGGTAAAAGAAATTGAGAAACTGGCCAATATTGCAAAGACGGAACCACAGGCCGCGTATTCGGCATTCACATATGGGGTCAAACATCGCTGGACCTACTTGATGCGAACCGTTCCAAATGTGAGCGCATTACTTCAACCGCTGGAAGATGCCATCAGAGACAAACTCATCCCAGCGTGGATAAAGTCGCACACCCCGAATGCTACAGAGAGGGAGCTGCTCGCACTGCCTCGTAGGTTGGGAGGGATGGGAATCATCAACCCAGTGAAGAGGGCGATAACGGAATACCAGAACTCGGTAAAGATAACAGGATCTCTCACTGACCGTATCGTAGCACAAGATTCTGACGGTGAAGTAGATCAGGCAGACATCTACAACGTCAGAAAGACCATCACGTCAAAGAGGCAAAACTCACAGAAAAATGACCTGGCACAATTGATGGGACAACTTCACCCGAGACAAACAAGAAAACTACAAATAGCACAAGAAACGGGCGCTTCAAATTGGCTGACAACACTACCAATCAAGGCAAAAAGCTTCAATCTCAACAAACAAAGAATTTAATTATGCTATTGCACTGAGGTATGATTGGCCGATTGAAGGACTGCCCAATCGATGCGTTTGTGGAACCATCAACGATACAGACCACACCATGATATGTAAGAAAGGAGGCTTCATCAGCATCAGGCACGATGAAGTAAGAGATGTAACGGCGAACATGCTCAGGGAGGTGTGTAGAGATGTGGTGAGCGAACCATCACTCATTCCCTTGGGTGGAGAGATCATGCAGCACAGGACGGCCAACACATCCATTGAAGCAAGATTGGACGTTAGGCAAGAGGCTTTTGGACAAATGCACAGCGAGCGTTCTTTGACATAAGAGTATTTGACCCAATGGCCCACAGCTACAGCGAGCTGTCTCTGGAGGCTGCACACAAGAGGAACGAACGAGAGAAGGTCAGGACATATGGAGAAAGGATCTTACACGTCGAACATGGCAGCTTTACCCCACTAGTCTTCACCACATCAGGAGGGATGGGACCCAGGGCCCAGTGCTTCTATTCAAGGCTAGCAGAGATCATCGCAGAGAAGAAGCAACAGCCTAGGAGCCACGTCGTAGCCTGGATGAGGTGCCGTCTATCTTTCTCATTGCTCAGATCAGCACTACTATGCCTGCTGGGAACAAGAAGGTCTGCACCACAACCAGTGACGGTGGCAGAAGTAGACTACGAGGCAGCAGTGGCAGAGGGTCGCATAGGAAGGAGACTGGATTGAAGTTGCATGGTGTAGAATAGTAGTATCTGATGCTTGTGAAATAAAATATGTGTACAATATTAAATATAAGGTAGTGGTGGTGGTGGTGATGGAAGTGGTGATGGTAGTAGTAATAACATGAAATGTATGATAAATATTAAATAAAAATCAATGTAGTAGTAGAAAAAAAAAAAAAAAAAAAAAAATGGTAGTAGTAGTAGTAGTAGTAGTAGTATGTATGTATATACTCCGGCACATAGCCCATAGCTGGGGGTGACCGAACAGAAACAACATTTAAGTTCAATAGGGTCGGAACCACTTTTGCGTTCCCACGCCCCCTTTCTCTGTCTTGTCTAATAGAGGAATTTTACAAGGGGAGGAGGATTCCTAGCCTCCCACCCCTGAAGTAGGAAAAGTAGTACAGTACAGGGAAAGAGACAGACAGAAACGGCCTAAGTTGGGTAGAGGATGCCAACCTCATCAGGACCAGCCATCTTTGGGAGCCTGAGCATCTGGAGCGGCTTTGGTCTAGGACTGTTCGGTCAGACAGTCTGGGGAACTAAAACAACAACAAAAACACGCACCTCAAAGAACGATGCTGCTGCCGAGTCGACTGGTGGAGACGATAATTTTGGTGATGATCTGGATTAAGAAGTAGTAGAAGAAACCGTTGCAGGGCTCCGAACAGTATCCCCGGTATGCTGCACCCCATGTGTCCTGCAATGGGTCCGTATTGGTATTATTATCATTATTATTATTGAGTGGTAGTAGTAGTAGTAGTAGTAGTAGTTGTTGTTGTTGTTGTTGTTGTTCCCTAAGCTGCCTGGCCGAACAGCTCCGAGTCCCTGAGGAAGGCCATGGCCATGATCGGGCTTTCCCACAGAGCTCTCATTGAGTGTAGATTGTGTTGTTGGCGTAAGTGGTTGTGTGAAATGCAGTCTTCTATGATGTGTTTAATGGTATGGGGTGCTGTGTTACATCCCGGGAAGGAGTCGACAACGGAGTCATCCAGTCTCTTCTGATAGCTCAGGAGAGCTGGATGGTGTCCGCATCTCAGCCTGGCCATGGAGTCTGTCCTCGAGAGGAAGGGAGGATTCGGAAGGATGGATTTCGGGAGGTCGTGCATGCAGCTGCGTGTTGTCTGTGAGTGAGTGGATGGATCGGTGAGAGATATGAGTATGGATGTGTTTCAAGTTGGTTGGGGTGGGCAAGGGAGGGAGAGAGGACAATAGTGTGTGATACTGTGTGGGTGTTGTTTTGATATTTCTGGTCTGTGGGTGTGTTGCCATGTAGTTTAGTGGGTGGTCTTGGTTCGTGGAGGCTGCTGCCAGGAATTGAGTGCCTCTCATGTAGTAGTAGTAGTAGTAGTAGTAGTAGTATTAGTAGTATGTATATATGTACAGTATATACTCCGGCACATAACCGGTGGGGGTGACCGAACAGAAGCAACATTTAAAGTTCCAATTCTTAGGGTCTGGGACCACTTTTACATTCCCTCGCCCCTTTCTCTGTCTTGTCTAATACGTGAATTTTACAAGGGGAGGAGGATTCCTAGCTCCCGCCCCTGAAGTAGGAAAAGTAATACAGTAAAAGAGACAGACAGAAATGGCTAAAGTTGGGTAGAGGATGCCAAACCTCACTCTGGACAGGACCAGCCCTCTTTGGGAGCCTGAGCATCTGGAGCGGCTTTGGTCTACCGGACTCGGGACTGTTCGGCCAGACAGTCTGGGGAACTAAAACAACAACAACAACAACAACAACACTACGCACCTCAAAAGAACGATGCTGCTTCCGAGTCGACTGGTGGAGACGATAATTTTGGTGATGATCTGGATTAAGAAGTAGTAGAAGAAACCGTTGCAGGGCTCCGGACAGTATCCCCGGTATGCTGCACCCCATGTGTCCTGCAATGGGTCCGTATTGGTATTATTATCATTATTATTATTATTATTAGTAGTAGTAGTAGTAGTATTTTGATTATTATTATTATTATCATTATTATTATTGTTGGAATAAATAGGAATGAATTTAGAATGATTGTGAATAGAGGGGGTCGGGCCCCAGTATAACCTGGCCCGGGGAGCCGGTGTATATGAAGGGTTATGCCTGGATGTGAGGTGGGCGGGCATTGTGGTGGTGGGTTTCGCTGCATGTCTGCCTGCTGAGACCGGAACCTCTCTGGGAGGTCTGGGACCTAGGAGTCTTCTGCTGGAAGATCCGCATTGGGCCTGGGTCTCTGGGTCTTCTGGGCGACCTAGATGTGTATGCATTTGTATTTTGTTTTTTGCTTTGTTTTTTTGTGTTTTGTGTTGTCCCTGTTCGGGCTCTGTCTCGAGTCAACCACACCCAACTATGGGGTATGTGCTTTAGTATATACATAAATACATTACATACAGTACATATTATTGTTGTTTATATTTTTATTTTTATTTTTATTATTATCATTATCATTATTATTATTATTATCAATATCATTATCATCCTCCTCCTCCTCATCATCATCATTACTATTATTATTATTATTATTATTAAAATTGTTATTATTAACCCTTTCGTTGCGGGTGACGTTCTGGAACGTCCTGGCAAGTTACAGCAATTTCCAGGCTTTAAAAGCCTGTAAAAAACGTAAAAATCCAGTGTCAGTGGGCGGGAGCGTGAGGGGCCCACCTCCGTCCCTCAGAGCAGCGAGCGGCTCACTGAGGTTGACTGTGTCTCGCGCGGGTCTCTCTCTGTGTCTCACAACAGTGTAGCCAAGCGAGCGAGTGCTACCAAATAGCAGGTTTCCCGCGTTTCACTGGCACCGCTGCGGGTGAACCAGACCACGTACGGGGCCCGTTCTGGTCTCATTTTGAAGCTATTTTCGCCTAGTTTTTGGCAGAATACACTTAATTTAATGCACATGTTTGATTTATCATTCAGGAGTGCCTGAATATGCCCTAAATAGCTCAAAGATAGCCGCAGCCAATGGGTTAATATTATTGTTACTACATAACAATAGACTAACCTGTGGTGGTAATACAGTAGAGTTAAGAAGTGTAGAGTTCCCAATACAGCGACACCCGTTGTATTCCTGAAACATATATAACTCACTTAAGGGCACGTTATTTTATTTATATAATTTATTATATTAATTTGTTGTTATTTCCGGTATATATGTTTCTTCTAGCTGCTCCCTAGACCTCTATCAAGCTTTAAATCAAAACATCTAATAGACCCCCCTCCGAGATAAATTTGAAAACATTTCCCCGCCGAATAGCTTAGCCCCTTCTGTAATGGCAAGGTCTTCTTTATTATATTCTAGCTATAATTAGACGATATTGTGCAGTTATAGAAGGATCTGTGGTAGTAAAAAGGGTTAGTTAAGATAGTTCTAAGCCTGTAAATTGCTGGAGGCCCTTCATAAGCTGAACAAAATTGTCTAATAGTGTCTGGAATATGATGATAAGGACGTCAGCAGTGCATAATATTTGTTTTTTGTATATTATTATTATTATTTTTTTTTTTTTAGTGTGCTTGCTCCCTCAACTTCCTTCTAGCTTAAACAACAGCCCCAAGAGCCCCCCTTTGAGATAAATTTGTACATTTTTTGGTAGGGAAATGTTGGTTCCTCCTAAATTACAGGCTCGCCGTCGCTCGTCAGGAAAACAATCGACACCTATATGGCCCGAAAGGTCTGTGTATGTGTGTGTATAAATAAAGGACTACCATAAGCAAATGAATATATTGATTTATCTCTAACTCTAATCCATATCTACAGCCCACACATAGGTCCCATCTGTCTCCCGTCACGTTCGGACTATTACCGGACAGAGGTGCAGGGTGTCGAGTTATGATATGGACAACTTCGGATCAAGATACGAAGAATGTGTGTCTGTGTGTGTGTGTGTGTAAGTAAATCTATTCATCAATCTCTAACTCTATTTCACTTTACAGCTTCCCGTCATGATCGGACTACACGAGACAGAGATGCTGGGTGTCGAGTTATGATACGGACAACTTTGGATCAATATAGGAAGGATATACAGTATGTCTGTGTATGTTGTTTGGGTTTAAAATTATCTATCTCTTTCTAACTCTATTCCATTTCTACAGTCTGCACATAGGTCCCATCTGCCTCCCGTCACGATCGGACTACACGGGACAGAGGTGCTGGATATCGGGTTGGGGCAAGGACGACTTCGGGCCGGCCAGTACCAGAGCATCCTTAAGGTTAGTGTGTACAGTTGGCCACATAAATTTGTATCCACTTCGTAATTGTATGTATAATCTAATTTATTAACCCCTTCTGTACCGGTGGTATCTTCTTAATTATATTTTAACCCCTTGAAGCTCTGATGCATTTTAGCATTCTATTTTGGCTATCATTAGACAATTTTGTGCAGCTTAGGAAGGATCTGTGGGTATTTAACGGGTAAAGACTATCTCAATCAACCCGCTGACTTCCATATGCCCTTCCTAATCTGAATAAAATCGTCTAATAATTACCAGAAAACAGAAAAGAAATGTGTGTTGGATCTTGAAAGTGATAACTGTATTTCGACGATTTCATTCAGATTTAAAAGGGCCTTAAGCAAGTAACAGGCTCTCCAACCCAAGAGTGAAACACTATTCTCAGACTTTCTTCTATTCAACTGCTGAGCTCTGGAACTCTCTCCCAGAATCAGTCTTTCCCTCTTCCTATGACTTAAATTGCTTCAAACTCTGTGTGTCCAGGCATGTTAGCAAGAAAAGAAAAAAAATATATATATATCTCACTTAACCCCTTATGCTACCATAGATCCTTCTCAAGCTGCATAAAATCATCTAAATATAGCTACATTAAAGTATAACAGATGTCTCCGGTACAGAAGGGGTTAATTTCACTCCCAACACCAAACACCTCCCAATGAAATTAATAGAAGCATGTGATCTTCCCGGGATTCGAACCTGGGATACCACATACAGATCTTAAACTCTCTAACCATTACACCACCAAGACAAGGAAAGAAATATAGGGGGTGGGGGGTGGTGGTGGTGGTGGTGGGGGGGGGCAGAATTTGGTTACCTAGTTGAATTTTTTTTTTCCTCTTTTGATTCTCAGACCTATATCAAGCTTCTACTAAACGCTTCCTTCGAGATAAATGTGTACACAACGGCCCGGCTATAGTCTATTCGCGGTAAGTAGGCGAAAAATCATTACCCCTAACCTATGAAACTCCAAAATGACTAGAGTAATCGAGCTAGTATGTGTACCATTTGGGAAGAGTCACTCAAGGAATAGATGTGGAAATTTACAGCCGATTTGCTCTAGCCCTTTTTGAGTTACAGAGGATAGAGGTCATGATTTCTCGCCTACTTACAGCGAATAGACTACATAGTCATGTGGGCACGTGTGAGTCCTCCACGAGACTATCACCTGGTTCTTCCAATAGAACTAAGGTTGCTGTCCTATTGTACGGTCGCGCTAATAAGTCATGTCCCAGCTGTCATTACGTTTGGCTTGCTCTGTGCTGTATTAATGTCTGTCAGATGTTGAATAGGGTGGGTAAGTGTAGGAACATATTTGTATATTTCACTCGATATAAAGAAATGAAGCTTAGATATTGCTGATACCAATTATTGATCAAAACATACTTGGTGCCGAGACATCACTTAGTAGCGCGACTGTACGTCTGTGGTAGTATAGTGGTTAGCGCGGGAGTCTGGTATACCTGTTGACCCGAGTTCGAAACCGCGGCAGGCCAAGCCTAACTTCCCTTAAATGTAAGGAAAATTCCCTTAACCCCTTGTGTACCGGTGATGTACTTTTCATTATATTCAAGCAACTATTAGACGATTTTGTACAGCTTAGGAAGGACGTGTACTCAATAAAAAGCTACAGACTATCTCCATTAACCCTTTTAGCTACCATATATTCTTCCTAAGTTTCATAAAATTGTCTAAATGTAGCTGAAATCGACTAAAAAGACGTCGCCGGTACAGAAGGGGTTAAGATCGAGGATTTAAATAAATGTGCCGTCCGAAGACTGTTTCCTCCTCAATTACAGGCTCACTATCGCTCGACAGGAAAAAAATCTACACCTATATGGCACAGTTGGTCTTAAATTTGACAGAATTCCGCCACATTAATGTGGCCGTCTTAAAATCTCAAAACTAATGGGGCTAAACGTGAGGGAGAAGGGAGTCCAAAATAATGATTCAAATTTTTGGCAGATGTTTTTAATTTATTCATTGTTTTTTCTAGTTTCCTCCCAATATCTCCATCAAACTTTTAAAAACATCCATTAGATACCCCTTGTAGATTAATTTATACATTTTTCGTTGGAAAAATGTTCCGGCCGAATGCCTGTTCTTCCAAAATTACAGGCTCGCTATGGTTCGCCTGGAAAAAAATTGACACCTAATTGCAGGAAATTAAGGTCTTATTATTGACAAAGAAATGGGATGAAAGGTCTTAAAATCGACAAACTAATGTGGGGCAATCATTCTTAAATCTGAAAAGTAATGGGGCTAAACATGAGGGAAAAGGGGGACCAGAAAAACGGCCCATCTTAAGTGTGAAGAGAGAAAAATTATCACCAGTGTCACCAAGATGGCGGAGGTTGGCCGATCTATGTTACTATAGGGTCTCTAGGGGGGTACGTGCGCCCCCCCCCCCCCCCCCTGTAGACAGATCATTGGAGTAATAACAGCATCGTATAAAAATATAATATCCGTTGATCGTCATATATATTTTAGTTAGCGGTAAAAACTCCATTTTCTTATACGCATATTTAAGAAAACGAATATTAATAAATGGGTAACTAAATTATATTAATTATATGTCCTCGATATTATACAGTATATTACAAGTAAATGCAAGTTTAAAAAAGCTAATACTTTGTGTTATAGGTATCATAATGAATTTACATACAATAAACAACGTTAAGTATAACTTAATGTGGACCAAAATAGCAACGAGCTGTTATGTAGATATTTTAGGCTGTTGAATGTATCAGATCGCTCGAGAGAGAAGTTCATACAACACTTGTTTTCAAATTGTCTATCGTGTAAGTCGTACAATCAGGCCAAGGTTGCAAATCTTGTAGTAACTCTTATAAGTATAAGAGTTGATATTGGTTTTGTTGTCACATTTAAGTTACACACATATATTATTAGTGTGTAATGTACAACACTAACCTAAACACGATGAAAAGTTACGATATCTGGGCGAAGGTGTCGAAGGTCGGTGCGGTATTGGGCAGTGGGTCCTATGGCAGGGTCACTGAGGTTGAGTTTGATGGCAACCCAGCCTGCCTAAAGGAGGGGACGGACATGGGTGACCTCTCTCTTTTCCTACGAGAAGCCCGCATGCTAAGCCGATTGGATGGTATTGGTGGGGCACCTGTTGTGTTGGCTGTAGCGTCGGACAAACCAATCATTGTCATGTCCCTGTGCAAGGGGAAAACAGTCCGGGATCTGTTAAATGAAGGTGATACACCGTTTTGTACATGGCTTAATATTCTAAAGGAAATTGTCCATAAGGTTCGTCTAATCCACTCTCTAAAAATAGTGCATAATGATCTAAAACGGAATAATGTGATTGTTGATAGAGAAGAACTAAAGGTGTCTGTGATAGACTTTGGTCTGGCTAGTTTCTCGGGGCCAAACCCATGTTTTCCCACTGGAACAAAAGAATCATATAAAAGGTATAAGCACTATTCACCGGAGCTGTACCTGGATGGCCTCAGTTCTATTCAGAGTGACACTTGGTCACTCGGAGTTATAATAGACAAAATCTTAAAGGGTGTGGACATAGGTAGTAACCTTAATGGAGTGACTGATTCCCTAAAGACTCTTGTACGGGATATGAAGTGCAAGAAGGTCCTTCGCCGCCCCGACCTACGAGTAGTGTACCGCAAACTAAATGACAGTTTGGATAGTTGTCTTGATATCTTGAGTGAGGCAAGTTCATCTTCGAGCGAATCTCATTTAAACGATGAGGGTGAATCCACTTGCAGTGAACCGGAGAGAGAGGCTGGTGTGTTGTTGGCAGATAAGAATGTTTCAGTTAGTGAGATCCCGCTCGTGGTCACAGAAAAGAGAAAGCGGGAGTTGGATGACACAGAGGAGGTAGGGAATGCTAAGAAGTTCAGGGTTGATGATTCCGTCTGCGTTATTAATGCTGAGGTTTGATATATGGATAAAAGTATTTTGGAAGCTGATACCCGAAATGTTGATTTGTTTAGTTTATACTATTAGGAAGCTGATTAGAAATATAGTTTTGTTTATTTTGATGATTTTTTTAAAGGTAGCTTAGTTATTGGTTAAGGATTTACGGTATATGTGGAGGAATTATACCCACATGACGGATAAATGTTTTATTGTAATGGTACGCCAAGTTTGGACTCACCTGAAGAGAACTCCAGGGACAGTCCAAACTTGTTGTGTCATCAAAATAAATCAGTTTTCCGTCATGTTGGTATAATTTCACCATTCAAGTATTCACGGCACTGAATTTCTCTTCCCTATGTACTGTACATGTGGTATATTTATATACTTAACATGTATTTCATAACAAAAAAATATTTTTCTTGAAATTTATTAGAGGAACCATAGAGAGTATCTAATACGGATATTATACTGTACATTATAGGTAGCGCCAACGAACTTGACAATACTCTTGACCTCTTAACTTCTTATAACTCAAAAGTAAATGAAAGCAATTGGGCTGATATTTCTATCATTTGGGAAGAGTCCACCAGGAAATAGGTGTGGATATTTACAGCCAGTTTGCTCCAGGTCCTTTTGAGTCACTAAGAGGTCAGGGATCGAGATTTTTGTCAAGTTCGTTGGCGCTACCTATAGTTTCATTTAAAAAAACATTGTAATTGCTTTAATTGACTTTATTTTCTGTATATTTATGTAAGGAACTAACCTAGAGTGAATTTCTTAGATCAGGCCGAAGCCCGATTTCTCCTTAATGTTAGGTTTGCTATCGTTCGCCTGGAAATACACGTAGTCGACACCTGAATGAGGTGAAGTGCCTTATACAGCAACAGCGAAACTATTGGGGTGAATCATCTGAAAATCTGCAAACTAATGGAATGAAACAGGGAGGCTCCAAAAAGTTCCATCTTGCACCAAATAGTGTTAAGGCTAAGAGGGTGGCTTATTATGTGGAGTCTACCGTCCCTTAGTTAACAGACCCCTTATGTACCGGCGACATCTTTTATATTTTATCCTACCTATATTTAGACAATTTTGTGCAGCTTAGGAAAGATCTGTGGTAGGAGGTGGACGTACTAGTGGTGTCTCCCAAAGTGTATCAATATGTCCTATGAACCTCTTTTCCTGTACCTTCTATATAACTTTGCCAGCTTCTAGAGACTGGTAGAAGTATTCAACACTATCCAACTATCCTTCTATCCCCCCCAGGAGGTGGACGTACTAGTGGTGTCCCCCCGGCGTGTGTGAAGCGTCCCTAAGAACGACTCGACTGGGCCCCACCTACACCCTCCACCCCGGCATGATCTGTGCCGGGGGACAAGCGGGGAAGGACGCTTGCAAGGTATTGGGCAGTTTAGGAGTTGGTGTTTTGTTTATCATTGACATCATTGTTATTATTAGCAGGCTTAAGCCGGTATCACACGAGGGCTTTTTTCCATCAACATTTATCCTCAACACTGGTCTGGCAGCTTATGAGGACAACATTTAAACTATTTTGGTCACCTAAATTTATCTACGAACAGTCTAGTTTCCGATACCAGTGCAAAATAGTCCAGAAATGTTGCCAGAAAAATGTTGATCATCGAATGTTGACTATAAAAGCTCTCGTGTGATACCGGCTTTAGAAGGTATGGACATGTGGAAAGAATGGATGAGAATAATTGGGTTAAGAAAAGCAAGTCTATGAACGTGGAGGGAGTCGCAAGGAGAGGTAGACCAAGAAAGACGTGGGATCAGGTGGTACGCAGCCAAAGGACTGACCAAAAGGGACGCCTGGAATGCACCCTTAGGTAAACAAAGAGACTGACCTACTCACGTGCAGATCATAGTCTTTAACACCTTACGAGCGGCCTATGCGGTTTATTTATGTGTACCGCACAGCGGGGTGTTTTTAGCCAAAATAGGGCTGTTTACGTGATCATTTTCATGCCTAAATAAGACCCAGAACGTAAAACAAGTACCTATCCCTGAAAGGGCATAAACAGAGCTTTCGAATGACACCATAACGATCCTTGTATGATGGATAGTTTTCTTGCAATAACCGTGCAACGCGAGTGCAAAAAGCAGGTAATTCGGTACTTTCAGTACATAATTGAGTATGTAGCGAGTGAGAGAGGGAGGAGGGAGCTGAGATTTGTGTCAGTAGGTTCGCCGCGGTGGTCTGGAGCAGTCATACGCTCGCTAGTCTCCTGCCACCACTTGTCTCTCTCTCTCAGCCACATTACGTGCTGAAATTGCCACTCGAGTTATGTCGAGCGCCGCCACATAGTCCAGCTTTATTTAACTCGACTTATGTTGCTCGCCGCTAAATAAGGGTTAAGAAGCATAAGCATAAGCATAAGCAAAATGGAAATCTGCAGAAGGCTTATTAACCCATATGAGGCAGACCCCTTCTTCCCTACATCCCTATTTGTTCTAAGATAATGTATGTATATACGTATGTAAACCATGATGATAATGCGTGAAAGTTAGAGAGTGACTTTAACTCAAAATTTATAAGAAGTGAAACTTATAGTACTTGACACGGGCTATTAGAATCACGTCAGGACTGTTAAGGGAAAATGATAACAACGTAAACTTACAGTTTATGAGCAAGATTTTCAGCGAATTATTGATTTTGATTTTACCATCACACATAATCTCACACCCTTGTGGAAATCATTGTGATTTTTTTTTTTTTTTTTTTTTCCCGAGAAGGGAAACATTAGGCATTTGTCACGAATCGCTAGGTCAAGTTGCCCGGGCTTTACATCAACCAAAAACTTTTGACAGTGCGGGCTTGATCCACTGACCCTTTGATCACCAGCCGAAGCTCTACTGACTATACCACGACTGTGATCCCCTTTAAACATTTTCTTCCTCTCTTGTACAGGGTGATGGCGGGGGCCCCCTGGCGTGTGAGGGTACCCCCGGGGGAGCGTGGGAGCTGGCCGGGGTGGTGTCCTGGGGTATCGGGTGCGGCTCCCCGGGGGTTCCTGGGGTCTACGTCAACATAGCCTACTACACCCAGTGGATCCAAGACATTATACGATTTTAACACCCTCAGTAATAATAGGGCTAAGCATGAGGGAGAAGGGGGTCTACGTCAACATGGCCTACTACTCCCCGTGGATCCAAGACATTCTACGATTTTAACACCTAAACATGAGGGAGAAAGGGGTACCTGGGGTCTACGTCAACATGGCCTACTACTCCCAGTGGATCCAAGACATTATATGGTTTGAACACCTAAACATGAGGGAGAAGGGGTACCAAGGGTCTATGTCAACATGGCCTACTACTCCCAGTGGATCCAAGACATTCTACGATTTTAACACCTAAACATGAGGGAGAAAGGGGTACCTGGGGTCTATGTCAACATGGCCTACTACTCCCAGTGGATCCAAGACATTATATGGTTTGAACACCTAAACATGAGGGACAAGGGGATACCAAGGGTCTATGTCAACATGGCCTACTACTCCCAGTGGATCCAAGACATTCTACGATTTTAACACCTAAACATGAGGGAGAAGGGGGTACCTGGGGTCTACGTCAACATAGACTATTACACCCAGTGGATCCAGGACATTACACGATTTTAACACTCCCACCATTAGGATCCTATTCTTCATTTTATTCTGGGTATTGTTAGACGATTTTACTTAATTTTGGAAGGCCCTCTATGAATCGTGTGTACAGGTCTCCCTCGATTTATGATTGGGTTACGTTCCTGAAAACCTGATCTTAAATAGAAAAATCATATAGCAAACCCTGACATTAATGGGGTAAGTGGGGATGCTTTCTGGGACCAGACAAAAACCCAAACACAAACACCTAAAAACTTATAGTGATATCGTAAATCAGGGCATCGTATAGTGAGTATAGGAAAACCCTCCACCTTCCTAATATCCTTGCTAAACTTAATTCTGCCAAAATGGCTTAAAGCAAGCTCTGTTGTTGTTGTTGTTCCCCAGGCTGTCTGACCGAAAAGCCCAATGGTCCCGAGCAAGGCCAAGGCCATAACCGAGCGCCCCCACAGAACCCTCCCAGCTTTACCACTAAAAATGCCCAGGCGAGGAGCTGAGGAGGGTGCGGAAATACCCGGGACACCGAAGCCCC
>CM064481.1:32905445-32922945 GCA_032716605.1 Paralithodes platypus
ACACTCTTCGAAAAGTAGATACGAGGTGCCGTTGTAAAGTCTTATCCCTAAAATATATTCACCATATCACAGTAAAGCAAGATAGATAGACTTACCTATAATCGCTCCCATGATGATCGGCGCAGGTATGAATCCAAAGAGACTAATGAATACAGTGATGGTTCCCAGTGATATACCTTTATCTTCCTGTGACACAGCTCTGTAAAGGTCAAGTATTATTATTAATAGTGTAATGCCCTCGAAAATGTCCCGCACCCACAATAATACTAACCCGAGTTGACGTCAGGTATAGCGTAAAATAGTCGGAGATGGTAAGTCCAATAAACTCATCACGTGATAACACCACGAGACTATCACCTGGTTCTTAAAAATCGGACTAAGGTTGCTATACTTTTAGTACGTCCGTGGTAGTACAGTGGGTTAGCGCGCGGGCCTGGTGGTGATGGTTGGGTCACTAACCAGGGTTCGAACCCCACCCAAAGGCATCTCAAAACCTGTGGGTTTTTAGGGGGGTTAAATTCCCTTCAGAGGTTCGTACCCCGCGCCAGGTACCAGGAAAAGTTGATCCTAAAGGTAGCCTAGGGATATTTCAGGAGACCATGAAATTCCCTTCACACCCAGCATTTCATTGGTGGCAGCTAGGGAACGTGACCAGGTAGCTACGTGGAGCACCCGTCACGCGAACCCTATACCAACAATATTGAGATTGCTGAGGTAATACAGCTACGATACCTTACGACCTTAAAATAGGCTAGGGACTAGCCCAGTTAAAGAAGGATGTAATGTAATGCCCTCGAAAATGTCCCGCACCCACAATAATACTAACCCGAGTTGACGTCAGGTATAGCGTAAAATAGTCGGAGATGGTAAGTCCAATAAACTCATCACGTGATAACACCACGAGACTATCACCTGGTTCTTAAAAATCGGACTAAGGTTGCTATACTTTTAGTACGTCCGTGGTAGTACAGTGGGTTAGCGCGCGGGCCTGGTGGTGATGGTTGGGTCACTAACCAGGGTTCGAACCCCACCCAAGGCATCTCAAAACCTGTGGGTTTTTAGGGGGGTTAAATTCCCTTCAGAGGTTCGTACCCCGCGCCAGGTACCAGGAAAAGTTGATCCTAAAGGTAGCCTGGGGATATTTCAGGAGACCATGAAATTCCCTTCACACCCAGCATTTCATTGGTTAGTGACCCAACCATCACCACCAGGCCCGCGCGCTAACCCACTGTACTACCACGGACGTACTAAAAGTATAGCAACCTTAGTCCGATTTTTAAGAACCAGGTGATAGTCTCGTGGTGGTATCACGTGATGAGTTTATTGGACTTACCATCTCCGACTATTTTACGCTATACCTGACGTCAACTCGGGTTAGTATTATTGTGGGTGCGGGACATTTTCGAGGGCATTACAAATAGTATACCCTTTGAATATTAACCTCTATTCTGTATTCTATTCTATATACTCAGGCCCAATTCCCACTTTTCCTTTTTTTTCTCGGGGTGGCCGACTTAAGACAGAGCCCGAATAGGGACAACACAACAGTAAACAATGAACACACAAAATCAAAATATAAATTCACACACATCTAAGTAGCATTATATTATAAATTGAATCCCTTGGCATCTTATTTCTCTATTCTTATTGGAAAAACATGATACTGCTATATCGCTGCGTCATATCATTGCCAAGTTTTCGTATTTAGCAACCTATTTCTGTTTCTATCCGGCTGATAGGTAATTGAATCCCTTGGCTTCATATTTCTTGATTCTTAATGAAAAAATATGATACTTAATATTATTACCAAGTCTTTGTAATTAATAACATATTTCACTACAAAATCTGGTAGTAAATCTTGGTAATGGTAGTAGTAGTAGTAGTAGTAGAAGCAGTAGTATAATTATTATTATTATTATTATTAGTAGTAGTAGTAGTAGTAGTAGTAGTAGTTGTACTAGTAGTTGAAGTTAATTGAAGTTTATTAGTACCATTACACTGAGGTATGGCGTGCGAACCATCAATCATCCCCTCCGGCGGCGAGATCTTGCAGCACAGGACAGCCAACACATCAAATGAAGCACGGGTGTACGTTAGTGCAAGAGGTTTTTGGACAAGAGGACAGCGAGCGTTCTTCGATGTAAGAATATTCGACCCAATGGCCCCTAGCTACAGCGAGCTGTCTCTAGAGGCTGCACACAAGAGGAACGAACAAGAGACGGTCAGGGCATATGGGGAAAGGATCCTACATATTCAACAAGGCAGCTTTACCCCACTAGTCTTCACCACATCTGGAGGGATGGGACCTAGGGCCCAGTGCTTCTATTCAAGGCTTGCAGAAATCATCGCAGAGAAGAAGCAACAACCCAGGAGCCAAGTCGTAGCCTGGATGAGGTGCCGCCTGTCTTTCTCTCTACTCAGATCAGCACTACTATGTCTGCGGGCAACAAGACTGTCTGCACCACAACTAGCAACAGTATCAGACATGGACAATGAGGCAGCAGTGGCAGAGAGTTGCATCAGGGTGTGACTGGATTAAGGTTGCATGGTATAGAGTAGCAGCATAGTAGAGGTAGTAGTAATAGAGTAGTATCCGATGTTTGTATTAGCTATAGTGTAAAATGTAATGGATGAATAATATTATAAGTATAATGAAAAAAAAAATATAAACTCCACGATGATGAGTCTGAGTGCGAACCCCGGAACCCCGGCTGAGTGGTAAAAAATACATAAATATATTAACCCATGCAATACAGGCGACGTCTTGTATATTTGAATTTCAAGTACATTTAGACGATTTTATAAAGCTTAGGAAGGATATATGGTAGGGAAAAGGATTGATTGACATAGCTTGTACCCTTTTTCATTTGGTAGACGTCCTTTCTAAGCTGAATAAAATAATCTAATAGTGGCCAACACATAATGAAAAGGACGTCACTGGTACTGCACAAAATAATAATATAGAAATAGTAGTAGTAGTAGTAGTAGTAGGCTAGTAGTAGTAGTAATAGTAGTAGTAGTAGTAGTAGTAGGCTAGTAGTAGTAGTAATAGTAGTAGTAGTAGTAGTAGTAGTAGTAGTAGTAGAGAACGCATATAAAAAGCCTGCGGACCTCTTCATAGTAAACAACCAGAACACACGAAGGGGATCAACTCTGAAATCAATGGAAGGAACCACACAAGGTGACCCAGTAGCAATGGCAATGTACGCTTTAGGTCTCTCAGTGTTGCTAACCTTAACAAGCCATGAGGTGACGCAAGTCAAGCAGGTGGCCTATGCAGACGATCTCACTGGAGTGGGAAAAGTCAACAATCTCAAGCACTGGTGGGAGCAAATATCAGAGGTAGGACCAGAAATAGGGTACCATCCAAATGCCAGAAAGTCAATACTAATAGTAAAAACAGAACATTATGAAAGGGAAGTAGAAGCTTTCAGCGGTAGTGAAGTGGTAGTAACAAAGGACGGACAGCGTCACCTTGGGGCGGTGATCGGCACGGAAGAGTTCAGAGAATGGGTAAAAGAAATTGAGAAACTGGCCAATATTGCAAAGACGGAACCACAGGCCGCGTATTCGGCATTCACATATGGGGTCAAACATCGCTGGACCTACTTGATGCGAACCGTTCCAAATGTGAGCGCATTACTTCAACCGCTGGAAGATGCCATCAGAGACAAAGTCATCCCAGCGTGGATAAAGTCGCACACCCCGAATGCTACAGAGAGGGAGCTGCTCGCACTGCCTCCTAGGTTGGGAGGGATGGGAATCATCAACCAAGTGAAGAGGGCGATAATGGAATACCAGAACTCGGTAAAGATAACAGGATCTCTCACTGACCGTATCGTAGCACAAGATTCTGACGGTGAAGTAGACCAGGCAGACATCTACAATGTCAGAAAGACCATCACGTCAGAGAGGCAAAACTCACAGAAAAATGACCTGGCACAATTGATGGGACAACTTCACCCGAGACAAACAAGAAAACTACAAATAGCACATGAAACGGGCTCTTCAAATTGGCTGACAACACTACCAATCAAGGCAAAAAGCTTCAATCTCAACAAACAAGAATTTAATGATGCTATTGCACTGCGGTATGATTGGCCGATTGAAGGACTGCCCAATCGATGCGTTTGTGGAACCATCATCGATACAGACCACACCATGATATGTAAGAAAGGAGGATTAATCAGCATCAGGCACGATGAAGTAAGAGATGTAACAGCGAACATGCTCAGGGAGGTGTGTAGAGATGTGGTGAGCGAACCATTACCCATTCCCTTGGGTGGAGATATCATGCAGCACAGGACGGCCAACACATCCATTGAAGCAAGATTGGACGTTAGTTCAAGAGGCTTTTGGACAAATGCACAGCGAGCGTTCTTTGACATAAGAGTATATTTTGACCCAATGGCCCACAGCTACAGCGAGCTGTCTCTGGAGGCTGCACACAAGAGGAACGAACGAGAGAAGGTCAGGACATATGGAAAAAGGATCTTACACGTCGAACATGGCAGCTTTACCCCACTAGTCTTCACCACATCAGGAGGGATGGGACCCAGGGCCCAGTGCTTCTATTCAAGGCTAGCAGAGATCATCGCAGAGAAGAAGCAACAGCCTAGGAGCCACGTCGTAGCCTGGATGAGGTGCCGTCTATCTTTCTCATTGCTCAGATCAGCACTACTATGCCTGCGGGGAACAAGAAGGTCTGCACCACAACCAGTGATGGTGGCAGAAGTAGACTACGAGGCAGCAGTGGCAGAGGGTCGCATAGGAAGGAGACTGGATTGAAGTTGCATGGTGTAGAATAGTAGTGTCTGATGCTTGTGAAATAAAATATGTGTACAATATTAAATATAAGGTAGTGGTGGTGGTGGTGGTGGAAGTGGTGATGGTAGTAGTAGTAACATGAAATGTATGAAAAATATTAAATAAAAATCAATGTAGTAGTAGAAAAAAAAATGTAGTAGTAGTAGTAGTAGTAGTAATAGTAGTAGTAGTAGTAATAGTAGTAGCCCATAGCTACAGCGGGCTGTCTCTGGAGGCTGCACACAAGAGGAATGAACAAGAGAAGGTCAGGGCATATGGGGAAAGGATCTTAAATATCGAACATGGCAGCTTTACCCCACTAGTCTTCACCACATCTGGAGGGATGGGACCTAGGGCCCAGTGCTTCTATTCAAGGCTAGCAGAGATCATCGCAGAGAAGAAGAAACAGCCCAGGAGCCACGTTGTAGCCTGGATGAGGTGCCGTCTATCTTTCTCGTTGCTCAGATCAGCACTACTATGCCTGCGGGGAACAAGACTGTCTGCACCACAACCAGCGACGGTGGCAGAAGTGGACTACGAGGCAGCAGTGGCAGAGGGTCGCATAGGAAGGAGACTGGATTGAAGTTGCATGGTGTTGAATAGTAATATCTGATGCTTGTAAAATAAAATGTATGAACAATATTAAATAAAAACCAATGTATTAGTAGTAATCCACGATGATGAGTCTGAGTGCTGACCCCGGAATAGTAAGTAGCTGAATGACTACCAAGTCGGACGCTTTGATGACTGTTCTGACCTGGTTTAGGGTCCAAAGAGGGGATGCACAGGCTGAGTGGTCTATAAAAAAAAAAAAAAAAAAAGTAATAGCAGTAGTAGTAGTAGTAGTAGTAGTAGTGGTAGTAAATATTCCACAATGATGAGTCTGAGTGCAAACCCCGGAATATGAAGATGCTGTATGACTACCAAGTTATGTGCATTGATGACTGTTCCAGCCTTGTTTATGGTCCAAAGAGGGATGCAAAGGCTGAGTGGTTGTAGTAGTAGTAGTAGTAGTAGTAGTTGTTGTAGTAGTGGTATAATAGTAGTAGTAGTAGTAGTAGTAGTATGTATATATGTACAGTATATACTCCGGCACATAACCCATAGCTGGGGGTGACCGAACAGAAGCAACATTTAAAGTTCCAATTCTTAGGGTCTGGGACCACTTTTACATTCCCTCGCCCCTTTCTCTGTCTTGTCTAATACGTGAATTTTACAAGGGGAGGAGGATTCCTAGCTCCCGCCCCTGAAGTAGGAAAAGTAATACAGTAAAAGAGACAGACAGAAATGGCTAAAGTTGGGTAGAGGATGCCAAACCTCACTCTGGACAGGACCAGCCCTCTTTGGGAGCCTGAGCATCTGGAGCGGCTTTGGTCTACCGGACTCGGGACTGTTCGGCCAGACAGTCTGGGGAACTAAAACAACAACAACAACAACAACAACACTACGCACCTCAAAAGAACGATGCTGCTGCCGAGTCGACTGGTGGAGACGATAATTTTGGTGATGATCTGGATTAAGAAGTAGTAGAAGAAACCGTTGCAGGGCTCCGGACAGTATCCCCGGTATGCTGCACCCCATGTGTCCTGCAATGGGTCCGTATTGGTATTATTATCATTATTATTATTATTATTATTATTATTATTATTATTATTAGTAGTAGTAGTAGTAGTAGTAGTAGTATTTTGATTATTATTATTATTATCATTATTATTATTGTTGGAATAAATAGGAATGAATTTAGAATGATTGTGAATAGAGGGGGTCGGGCCCCAGTATAACC
Source organism: Paralithodes platypus (assembly GCA_032716605.1). Classification (NCBI taxonomy): domain Eukaryota; kingdom Metazoa; phylum Arthropoda; class Malacostraca; order Decapoda; family Lithodidae; genus Paralithodes; species Paralithodes platypus. Next base: position 32,912,035 of record CM064481.1, read on the forward strand.
TGGCCCGGGGAGCCGGTGTATATGAAGGGTTATGCCTGGATGTGAGGTGGGCGGGCATTGTGGTGGTGGGCTTCGCTGCATGTCTGCCTGCTGAGACCAGAACCTCTCTGGGAGGTCTGGGACCTGGGAGTCTTTTGCTGGAAGACCCGCATTGGGCCTGGGTCTCTGGGTCTTCTGGGCGACCTAGATGTGTGTGCATTTGTATTTTTTTTTTTCCCTGTTCGGGCTCTGTCTCGAGTCAACCACACCCAACTATGGGGTATGTGCTTTAGTATATACATAAATACATTACATACAGTACATATTATTCTTGTTTGTATTTGTATTTTTATTTTTATTATTATCATTATCATTATTATTATTATCATTATCATTATCATTATCATCCTCCTCCTCATCCTCCTCCTCATCATCATCATTACTATTATTATTATTATTATTATTAAACTGATTATTATTAACCCTTTCATTGCGGGTGACGTTCTGGAACGTCCTGGCAAGTTACAGCAATTTCCAGGCTATAAAATCCTGTAAAAACCGTATAAATCGAGTGTCAGTGGGCGGGAGCGTGAGGGGCCCACCTCCGACCCTCAGAGCAGCGAGCGGCTCACTGAGGTTGACTGTGTCTCGCGCGGGTCTCTCTCTGTGTCTCACAACAGTGTAGCCAAGCGAGCGAGTGCTACCAAATAGCGGGTTTCCCGCGTTTCACTGGCACCACTGCGGGTGAACCAGACCACGTACGGGGCCCGTTCTGGTCTCATTTTGAAGCTATTTTCGCCTAGTTTTCGGCAGATGCTTGATATATCATTCAGGAGTGCCTGAATATGCCCTAAATAGCTCAAAGATAGCCACAGCCAATGGGTTAATATTATTGTTACTACATAACAATAGACTAACCTGTGGTGGTAATACAGTAGAGTTAAGAAGTGTAGAGTTCCCGATACAGCGACACCCGTTGTATTCCTGAAACATACATAACTCACTTAAGGGCACGTTATTTTATTTATATAATTTATTTTATTTATTTGTTGTTATTACCGGTATATATGTTTCTTCTAGCTGCTCCCTACATACATAACTCACTTAAGGGAGGTGACCTGCTTTTTGTTCTCTCCTTTTCTATCTTTCTCTGGCTTGTATCCATTCGGCCCCATTCAGCCAACTGTTTTAAGACGTTTATCCCCAACCAGGTGTCAATTTTTTACTGGTGAGCGGTAGCGAGCCAGCATATTTTTTATTTTTGTTTGACAGCAGGCTAAATTTGTACATTTTTCGATAGAAAAATTTCTCCGGCAAAGCCGGATTTCTTCATATAATGCTGGCTCGCTATTGCTCGCCAGGAAGAAATCGACACCTAGATGGGGATAAACGTCTTAAAATAGTTGGCTGAATGGGGCCGAATGGATACAAGCCAGAGAAAGAGAGAAAAGGAGAAAAATAAAAAAAATAAGTCACTCCCCTTAAGGGCACGTTATTTTATTTATATAATTTATTATATTAATTTGTCGTTATTCCTGGTATATATGTTTCTTCTAGCTGCTCCCTAGACCTCTATCAAGCTTTAAATCAAAATATCTAATAGACCCCCCTCAGAGATAAATTTGAAAACATTTCGGTAGAAAAATTTCCCCGCCGAAGGCTGATTCCTCTGAAATTACAGGCTCGCTATCGCTCGCCAGGAACAAATCGACACCTAAATGGCACGAAAGGTCTCAAAGAAATGGGGGGTAAAGTCTTAAAATCGCCAAACTAATGGGCCGAACCTCTTAAAATCTGAAAACTAATGGGGCTAAACATGAGGGAGAAAGGGAACCAGAAAAACGGCCCATCTCTCTTTAAAGGGACGTTCCTTTATAAATGTATTTATATACCGGGTACCGGGTACCGGGTACCGGGTACCGTATATATATTATTATTACCAGTATATGTACAGTTGGTCTACCTTGCTCCCTAGACCTCCATTAAACTTCAAACAGTCTACTCACGATTGGATTGGTGGTTATAACATCGGTAGAACACCCGGCGTAACACGGAGAGTAGAAGAGCGTCACGTTATCCTCCGAACACACCGGAGTGAACTTGTCCGAACACCCGCACTCCGTCGAACACGCTGGTAGCACAGACCTGAAACCAGAGGCGAGGGGGTTAAGGAAGCAGGGGTGAATTTATTTTATTATCTATTTATCATTATATTTTATTTAAAGTTTCCACCCTAGACCTCCATCAAGCTTAAAAAAAAAAACCCTAGAACCCCCCCCCCCCCTCCCCTTCAATATAAATTTGTACATTTTGTGGTAGAAAAATGTCCCGGCCAAACCCCAGCATATGGTCCTCCCGGTATTCGAACTCGGGACACCACACCCAAAACATACGCATCTAAACCATTACACCACCAACACAGTTATTTGGCCAATTGTAGTTACCCCTCAATGGGACCAATGACGTCTAGCTTGGGGCAGCCGACAAACATGAGGGAATCTTACCGAGACACCACTTATTTGGTCAACTGTACTTACCCCTCAATGGGACCGATGACGTCTAGCTTGGGGCAGTCGACAAACACAAGAGAAAACATGCCGAGACATCACTTACTTGGCCGACTGTACTTACCCCTCAATGGGACCGATGACATCTAGCTTGGGGCAGCCGACGAACATGAGGGAGATCATGCCGAGACACCCAATGACGCTGACGAAGATGTTGTAGCCCGTGATCAGCCTGGGGCCCGGCCGAACCCACCGCAGGACCGACCCGCTGATCACCGCACCCACCACCGACACAAGCAGACTCGACATGCCTAGAGGGGGTTAACCGAAAAAATTACAAATGTACAATTTACCATATAAGTGATGTCGCAGCACCAAGTATATTTCAATCAATAATTGGTAGCAGCATTATCTAAGCATTAATTCATCGTTTCGAGTGAGATATACAAACATGTTCCTATCTTTACACACCCTATTCAACATCTGACAAACATTAATACAACACACAACCAGCAAAACGTAATGACAGCGGAGACATGACTTATGCTCACCGGTATAGTAGTTAGCTTCCATAGCACTCTTCCTGAACTGGTTTTCGAGGTACTTGGGTTTGAAGCTCCAGTACCCAGAGAGAGCCAGGATGGTGATGGTACTGCTGAACAGATTCCCGAACCACACCTTGTTACGGAACAGTCGCTTAATGGCCGCCCACATATCTGTAAGAATGAGTCCATTACGAGATAAAAATACATAAGTTAACCCGTGCAGCACCAGCGACGTCTTCTATATATGATTTCACAGATTACCGAACCACACTTTGTTTCGGAACAGTCGCTTAATGGTCGTCCACATATCTGTAATAATGAATTTCTTGGGTTAGTTTATGATTAAATACATAAGAGATGGTTTTTTTCTGGCCCCACTTCCCCCTTTTCCCTCATGTTTAGCCCCACACTTGTCTCTGAACAGTCACTTAATGGCCGCCCACATATCTGGAAAAATTAGTTAGTTACGAGATCAATTTACATAAGTTAACCCGTGCAGTCCCAGCGACGTCGTCTATATTTGATTTCAGCTGGATTTGAACGATTTTATGGAGCTTACGAAAGATATATGGTAGCTAAAAGATATATGGTAGCTAAAAGATATATGGTAGCTAAAAGATATATGGTAGCTAAAAGATATATGGTAGCTAAAAGATATATGGTAGCTAAAAGATATATGGTAGCTAAAAGATATATGGTAGCTAAAAGATATATGGTAGCTAAAAGATATATGGTAGCTAAAAGATATATGGTAGCTAAAAGATATATGGTAGCTAAAAGATATATGGTAGCTAAAAGATATATGGTAGCTAAAAGATATATGGTAGCTAAAAGATATATGGTAGCTAAAAGATATATGGTAGCTAAAAGATATATGGTAGCTAAAAGATATATGGTAGCTAAAAGATATATGGTAGCTAAAAGATATATGGTAGCTAAAAGATATATGGTAGCTAAAAGATATATGGTAGCTAAAAGATATATGGTAGCTAAAAGATATATGGTAGCTAAAAGATATATGGTAGCTAAAAGATATATGGTAGCTAAAAGATATATGGTAGCTAAAAGATATATGGTAGCTAAAAGATATATGGTAGCTAAAAGATATATGGTAGCTAAAAGATATATGGTAGCTAAAAGATATATGGTAGCTAAAAGATATATGGTAGCTAAAAGATATATGGTAGCTAAAAGATATATGGTAGCTAAAAGATATATGGTAGCTAAAAGATATATGGTAGCTAAAAGATATATGGTAGCTAAAAGATATATGGTAGCTAAAAGATATATGGTAGCTAAAAGATATATGGTAGCTAAAAGATATATGGTAGCTAAAAGATATATGGTAGCTAAAAGATATATGGTAGCTAAAAGATATATGGTAGCTAAAAGATATATGGTAGCTAAAAGATATATGGTAGCTAAAAGATATATGGTAGCTAAAAGATATATGGTAGCTAAAAGATATATGGTAGCTAAAAGATATATGGTAGCTAAAAGATATATGGTAGCTAAAAGATATATGGTAGCTAAAAGATATATGGTAGCTAAAAGATATATGGTAGCTAAAAGATATATGGTAGCTAAAAGATATATGGTAGCTAAAAGATATATGGTAGCTAAAAGATATATGGTAGCTAAAAGATATATGGTAGCTAAAAGATATATGGTAGCTAAAAGATATATGGTAGCTAAAAGATATATGGTAGCTAAAAGATATATGGTAGCTAAAAGATATATGGTAGCTAAAAGATATATGGTAGCTAAAAGATATATGGTAGCTAAAAGATATATGGTAGCTAAAAGATATATGGTAGCTAAAAGATATATGGTAGCTAAAAGAATATGGTAGCTAAAAGATATTGGCTATGGTAGCTAAAAGATATATGGTAGCTAAAAGATATATGGTAGCTAAAAGATATATGGTAGCTAAAAGATATATGGTAGCTAAAAGATATATGGTAGCTAAAAGATATATGGTAGCTAAAAGATATATGGTAGCTAAAAGATTATATGGTAGCTAAAAGATATATGGTAGCTAAAAGATATATGGTAGCTAAAAGATATATGGTAGCTAAAAGATATATGGTAGCTAAAAGATATATGGTAGCTAAAAGATATATGGTAGCTAAAAGATATATGGTAGCTAAAAGATATATGGTAGCTAAAAGATATATGGTAGCTAAAAGATATATGGTAGCTAAAAGATATATGGTAGCGATATATGGTAGCTAAAAGATATATGGTAGCTAAAAGATATATGGTAGCTAAAAGATATATATGGTAGCTAAAAGATTATATGGTAGCTAAAAGATATATGGTAGCTAAAAGATATATGGTAGCTAAAAGATATATGGTAGCTAAAAGATATATGGTAGCTAAAAGATATATGGTAGCTAAAAGATATATGGTAGCTAAAAGATATATGGTAGCTAAAAGATATATGGTAGCTAAAAGATATATGGTAGCTAAAAGATATATGGTAGCTAAAAGATATATGGTAGCTAAAAGATATATGGTAGCTAAAAGATATATGGTAGCTAAAAGATATATGGTAGCTAAAAGATATATGGTAGCTAAAAGATATATGGTAGCTAAAAGATATATGGTAGCTAAAAGATATATGGTAGCTAAAAGATATATGGTAGCTAAAAGATATATGGTAGCTAAAAAATATATGGTAGCTAAAAGATATATGGTAGCTAAAAGATATATGGTAGCTAAAAGATATATGGTAGCTAAAAGATATATGGTAGCTAAAAGATATATGGTAGCTAAAAGATATATGGTAGCTAAAAGATATATGGTAGCTAAAAGATATATGGTAGCTAAAAGATATATGGTAGCTAAAAGATATATGGTAGCTAAAAGATATATGGTAGCTAAAAGATATATGGTAGCTAAAAGATATATGGTAGCTAAAAGATATATGGTAGCTAAAAGATATATGGTAGCTAAAAGATATATGGTAGCTAAAAGATATATGGTAGCTAAAAGATATATGGTAGCTAAAAGATATATGGTAGCTAAAAGATATATGGTAGCTAAAAGATATATGGTAGCTAAAAGATATATGGTAGCTAAAAGATATATGGTAGCTAAAAGATATATGGTAGCTAAAAGATATATGGTAGCTAAAAGATATATGGTAGCTAAAAGATATATGGTAGCTAAAAGATATATGGTAGCTAAAAGATATATGGTAGCTAAAAGATATATGGTAGCTAAAAGATATATGGTAGCTAAAAGATATATGGTAGCTAAAAGGATTGATTGGGATAGATTGTAGCCTTTTAAATTTGTGGACGTCCTTGCTAAGCTGATAAAAATCGTCTAATAGTTCCCAGAATATAATAAAAATGACGTCACCGGTACTGAATGGGTCAACTAGAAGGGCACTCCGAAGAGCAGATACATCCGCCTACGCTGGCAAAGGTTTGCGCTCTACCGAGTTCCTCAAAAATGTATTCACTTCTTACTTGATGCATATACTATCTGGCCACCAAATTTTAGTGAATAAGATTTCATAACTTTTTGAGATATCTTGTTTACAGACAAACATTCAAACAGACAGACCAACAGAGGCAAAAATATAACCTGCGTCCAACTTTATTGTCGGAGGTAATAATCACAAAATATATATATATATATATATATATATATATATACTGTATATATATATATATATATACTGATATTATATAATTTATTATCCTAATTATTATATTCTCTTTCTCTCTTACTCACATTCTCACTCACTCACCCTCTCACTCTCTCTAACTCACTCACTCACACTCTCTCTCTCTCTCTCTCTCTCCTAACAAGTGCGCATGGGGGTAATTAGAAACGTCCCCCTGTGCTGACGTATTTGAGCTGTTTCCATCACTAAAATATTCATTTTACCATAAATAGCATTAATACTTATCCATACGCGCCTATTATGGGTTGATTATAAAGGTATTAACCTGAAACAACAATAAAACGAGTGAAAACAGCGTTTGGATGGTCAAAATCGGAGATATAGGCCGCGAGTTATATAATGTATGGGTGAGGCAACCTGCTTTCCCGCCAATTTCCCCCAAGGCCACTGAGACACAGTCGATCGATATTCTCTCTCTTTCTCTTGCCCTCGCTTGCTAACACTGATGACAATGCCCTGCTTGCAACTCGCTAATGTTAGCACGAAAATATACCTCAGAATAAGGGAATAACAGGGAAAATAGGTGATAACTGAAGGAGGGGAGGAAAGTGGGGAAGGAGGGAAGGTAGAGGAGTGATATTTTGCATGGCCCAGGGGCCCCCCAAAAAAAAACACACAAAAAAAAAAAAAAAAAAATGTTTAAAGTTGATTTTTTTTTTCTCTGACTTAAGAGTCTTCCCACAGTCCGCCGGGGGAACTCTTAAGAGTCCCCCCGCAGTTCCCGGGTTAAGGGGAGGTTTTTAGTTGATTCCCTAGACTTCCATCAAGCTTAAAATTACTCCCCCTTGACCCCCTTTCAAGATAAATTTGTACATTTTTTGGTAGAAAAATGTCCCGGCCAAAGGCCGGTTCCCCTTAAATTACAGGCTCGCTATCGCTCGCCAGGAAAAAATCGACACCTAAATGGCACGAATGGTCTTAAAATTGACAGAAATTGGGCGAGGGTTCTTAAAATCGCCAAACTAATGGGGCAAGCGTCTTTAAATCTCACAAGCAATGGGGCTAAACATGAGGGAGAAAGAGGTTCAGAAAAAAATCCTCCAGGTGGAAATCTGCCCTTAACGCTCACTGTTTCATCATGACTCTAAGTCTCTCTCACTAACTCACTCTTAATATTGGGTCGTACTTTATCCTTCCTTCTCTTGGCCTCAGCAACGAAGTCTGCAACCCCTCGCGGTCCGCCCTCCCTCCGCTCCTGCAAAGATATTACACACAGTCAGAGATAATATAGTAATGATTAATATTAAATACATCTATATATCTATCTATTGCCGGACGCCGCGATCCCCGAAGGAGTGGCCACGAACGAAATGGCCCCATGCACCTCTGTCCCCAGTCAGTCGACGCCCCTTCTCCCATCCAGCACCGCCTTCACTCATATACTTCTTAACTACATCCTTCCACCTCTCACTCGGTTACCTCTCCCTCTCTGTCCTTCCACCTCACTCTCGTACACCCTCTTAGTCATTCTCTCGCTTCCCATACCTTCCACATGGCCGAACCATCTCAAGGTGTTCCTTTTCACACTTTCCAGCACATCTACATCCACACCACACCGCTCTCGTACTTCCTCATTCGTCTGTCTATCCTTCCATGTAACTCCGCACGCACTTCTCAAGTAACTAATTTCCACCCCTCTCACTCTTGGTCTGAGCCTCTTCACCAACGTCCATGCTTCTTCGCTCCCGTAAGTCATTGTCGGGCTTACCACACTGTCATGCAAGGACATAATAATATACAATACACAGACAGAGATATTCATATGAGACTATGGTATCCCAGTGTAGCCTACCTCACCTTAAGACTATGGTATCCCAGTGTAGCCTACCTCACCTTAAGACTATGGTATCCCAGTGTAGCCTACCTCACCTTAAGACTATGGTATCCCAGTGTAGCCTACCTCACCTTAAGACTATGGTATCCCAGTGTAGCCTACCTCACCTTAAGACTATGGTATCCCAGTGTAGCCTACCTCACCTTAAGACTATGGTATCCCAGTGTAGCCTACCTCACCTTAAGACTATGGTATCCCAGTGTAGCCTACCTCACCTTAAGACTATGGTATCCCAGTGTAGCCTACCTCACCTTAAGACTATGGTATCCCAGTGTAGCCTACCTCACCTTAAGACTATGGTATCCCAGTGTAGCCTACCTCACCTTAAGACTATGGTATCCCAGTGTAGCCTACCTCACCTTAAGACTATGGTATCCCAGTGTAGCCTACCTCACCTTAAGACTATGGTATCCCAGTGTAGCCTACCTCACCTTAAGACTATGGTATCCCAGTGTAGCCTACCTCACCTTAAGACTATGGTATCCCAGTGTAGCCTACCTCACCTTAAGACTATGGTATCCCAGTGTAGCCTACCTCACCTTAAGACTATGGTATCCCAGTGTAGCCTACCTCACCTTAAGACTATGGTATCCCAGTGTAGCCTACCTCACCTTAAGACTATGGTATCCCAGTGTAGCCTACCTCACCTTAAGACTATGGTATCCCAGTGTAGCCTACCTCACCTTAAGACTATGGTATCCCAGTGTAGCCTACCTCACCTTAAGACTATGGTATCCCAGTGTAGCCTACCTCACCTTAAGACTATGGTATCCCAGTGTAGCCTACCTCACCTTAAGACTATGGTATCCCAGTGTAGCCTACCTCACCTTAAGACTATGGTATCCCAGTGTAGCCTACCTCACCTTAAGACTATGGTATCCCAGTGTAGCCTACCTCACCTTAAGACTATGGTATCCCAGTGTAGCCTACCTCACCTTAAGACTATGGTATCCCAGTGTAGCCTACCTCACCTTAAGACTATGGTATCCCAGTGTAGCCTACCTCACCTTAAGACTATGGTATCCCAGTGTAGCCTACCTCACCTTAAGACTATGGTATCCCAGTGTAGCCTACCTCACCTTAAGACTATGGTATCCCAGTGTAGCCTACCTCACCTTAAGACTATGGTATCCCAGTGTAGCCTACCTCACCTTAAGACTATGGTATCCCAGTGTAGCCTACCTCACCTTAAGACTATGGTATCCCAGTGTAGCCTACCTCACCTTAAGACTATGGTATCCCAGTGTAGCCTACCTCACCTTAAGACTATGGTATCCCAGTGTAGCCTACCTCACCTTAAGACTATGGTATCCCAGTGTAGCCTACCTCACCTTAAGACTATGGTATCCCAGTGTAGCCTACCTCACCTTAAGGGGAGATGCACCTTTGTGTTGTATTAATTAGTGTAGTCCTTTATTTCTTAGTTTCCTCGCTAGACCTCCATCAAGCTTAGAAAAACACCCCCTAGGACCCCCCCCCCCCCCCGCCCCCTTCAAGATAAATTTGTACATTTTTCGGTAGAAAAATGTCCCGGCCAAAGGCCGGATCCTGTTAAAATTTCAGGCTCGCTATCGCTCGCCAGGAAATAATCGACACCTAAATGGCACGAAAGGTCTAAAAATTGACAACGAAATGGGGCGAAAGGTGTTAAAATCGTCAAACTAATGGGCCAAATGTCTTAAAATCTCAAAACAAATGGGGCTTAACGTCACGAGGGAGAAAGGGGACCCAAAAAACGACCCCTCTCCCCTTAACCTCAACGGTCCACTACTGCTGTACCTCATCTTAAGAGCTTTCCGTTTGTACCTCACCTTAAGAGCTTTCCGTTTGTACCTCACCTTAAGAGCTTTCCGTTTGTACCTCACCTTAAGAGCTTTCCGTTTGTACCTCACCTTAAGAGCTTTCCGTTTGTACCTCACCTTAAGAGCTCTCCGTTTGTACCTCACCTTAAGAGCTTTCCGTTTGTACCTCACCTTAAGAGCTTTCCGTTTGTACCTCACCTTAAGAGCTTTCCGTTTGTACCTCACCTTAAGAGCTTTCCGTTTGTACCTCACCTTAAGAGCTTTCCGTTTGTACCTCACCTTAAGAGCTTTCCGTTTGTACCTCACCTTAAGAGCTTTCCGTTTGTATCTCACCTTAAGAGCTTTCCGTTTGTACCTCACCTTAAGAGCTTTCCGTTTGTACCTCACCTTAAGAGCTTTCCGTTTGTACCTCACCTTAAGAGCTTTCCGTTTGAACCGCTTGGCTTCTCTGCGGAGGGTGGCCGGGAGCTTGATGGGAAAGAGGAAGAGTGGGAGAGCCGTGATGGTCAGGGCTAGGGCGATGAAGAGCAGGCCTGGAAGAACG
>CM064481.1:32927945-32932945 GCA_032716605.1 Paralithodes platypus
AAAGTTCTCAACTAGAAATATACTTAAGTTAAAGTTAAAAAGTATCTACCGAATTAATTACTTAAGTACCAAAAGTAAAAAGTAATATCCCAATCTATTACTATATATATATAATATTATATATATATATATATATATATATATATATATGTGTGTGTGTGTGTGTGTGTGTCAACATGAACGAAAACTAATAGTTAACTATTACAGGAACCTTGGACTTTGTGTTCCCCCTCTTGTTATCTTACAATCACACACTTCTTATAATGTAAAACTTGCAAGATATACGGACGAGTCGATATCTATCTATCTATCTATTGCCGGACGCCTTACTCCCCTTACGAGGGTGGCCATACACAGAATGCCCCCAAGCGGACCTATTCACTGTGAGAGGGACAATCCGAGCCAGTTTAGTTAAGGACTTACAGGATTGACCACTCAATTTAGGATCCGTCCGACTCCGAGGCCCTCTGTGCATCTTGTTAGCACTATTTTTCTACAGTGGTGTTTGGCTAATCCATCCACTAACCTGCCTTACCCTTAGGTAAGCAGTACGGATTTGTATCAGGTTTACTCCCCTAGACAGGTTGCCAACCAAGGCTGACGAGTCCCATCCACCCGGATTTGTATAAGGTTGTCTCCCCTAGATGAGTTGTCGACCAAGACTAACGAGTCCCATCCACCCTTAACTCGATATAACTCGATATAACCAGTGTTATTTATAACCAGTGCTATTTATAACCAGTGCTATTTATAACATTCTGAAGAAAAAATAGAACCAAGCACAGAACAAAAACATATTCATTATGCATATCTAATTGAAAAGATTCTGGTTATATGACATTGAGAAAGTGCTTTGATTCGGGATTATATCTCCTTAGAATATATTCAACTCGGTGAAAGCTGCAACTAAGTTTAGGTTCAATTAGTTCAAGACCATAACAGAATAGATATTAAATAGGGTTAATTATGATTATGCTGGATTAAACAAGTGAGATTAAGTATGAGGTTTGGGAAATGAAAATATGGCAAGTTAGATTATATCAGGCTAGAATATATTGTAGTTGGTAAATAACATAATAAATAATATTACAGTATGACACTATGCAGGTAGCTCTGTACGAGGGACTTTGTACAGGCATATATTTATACTCCGGGATTTCCTTAAATTTAGTTTTACTCTTGATGGTTTGTTCATGTGTTCGTTATATAATTTAGTTTTACTCTTGATGGTTTGATCATGTGTTCGTTATATAATTTAGTTTTACTCTTGATGGTTTGTTCATGTGTTCGTTATATAATTTAGTTTTACTCTTGATGGTTTGTTCATGTGTTCGTTATATAATTTAGTTTTACTCTTGATGGTTTGTTCATGTGTTCGTTATATAATTTAGTTTTACTCTTGATGGTTTCATGTGTTCGTTATATAATTTAGTTTTACTCTTGATGGTTTGTTCATGTGTTCGTTATATAATTTAGTTTTACTCTTGATGGTTTGATCATGTGTTCGTTATATAATTTAGTTTTACTCTTGATGGTTTGTTCATGTGTTCGTTATATAATTTAGTTTTACTCTTGATGGTTTGTTCATGTGTTTGTTATATAATTTAGTTTTACTCTTGATGGTTTGCTCATGTGTTCGTTATATAATTTAGTTTTACTCTTGATGGTTTGTTCATGTGTTTGTTATATAATTTAGTTTTACTCTTGATGGTTTGCTCATGTGTTCGTTATATAATTTAGTTTTACTCTTGATGGTTTGCTCATGTGTTCGTTATATAATTTCAATTCTCTATGTCTTCAGATCGTGAGGAGTGGTTATTTCAAAGCCATAGTTTGCAATAATTTCTTTTTTACGGAATAGCATAATTTATATTATCATATATTTGTATAATCTTCATTTAATCAACAACGGACAATACATTTCTTCTTTGAAGGATTATTCTAAATTGCTAATGCTAGTTTAACAATTCTGGTTAGCTTCGTTACATGAAATTCAAAAATGTATTCCGTTCAAATAAATATAGATGAGGGTCTAGTAAAATGATCATGATGAGTCACGGGTGGAAAGTGTAAGGTGTTAAACCTTTGGGATCAGGTGGTACAAAGGGAGAGTCATTAGGATGTGTGGGGGAGAGGGGAGGGTTCTCAGCGCCATATAAATATAGTGGTGACCTTTGAACTAGCTAAGGAATGTCATACCTACATTCAGGGGAATGTCCATGGGAAATGCTACCTGGAATTTCAAATCTATTGGGAAGAATATTTAGGAAATTTGCTGAAGTTGTACTTTACAAAATTAAAAGAAGTAAATGAAATGTAGTGGAGTAAAAGTACAAGTAATTCTTCTAAATACTACTCAAGTTAGAGTAAAAGTACTGGACAAAAAATATACTTTTAAAAAAGTAGATACTGAAAAAAATATACTTAAGTACTGTACTTGAGTAAATGTACTTCATTACCTTTACACCCCTGGGTAGCGGACACTTGCAATTAAAAGGTTTCAACACCGCCCCTGAGTTCTTTGAACCTCTTATAACGGTCAGTGGCAGATCGAGCGAAATTAGTAAGGTCATGATCTTACAATCTCCTCGCGTTAGCCCGATAAGTTGTCACTGTGTCATGACATCAGAGACATCATATTAAAGACCCCAAGTCAAGAGTACCGAAACGGAACTTCATCAACGATTAGCATAACGATCAGGATAGACGAGTAGCTCTAGCCCCAGGACATGTCCAGCTAAAACCACTCGCGTTCGTCCGATGAAAGTGCTCAGTGGCATGACATTAAGGAACTTTCATTAAAGATCCAAAACCAGCTAATCCATCTGTATCCCAAACAACTCATCCACACGGCAGGCCAACCAGGATGGCCCAACGGAGAACCAGAAGATCCCCCTAGCTGTTACCTCAACTCATCACCTACTCCAGCTCCAAGTATTAGCTTAGGAGTAAATATTGAAAACTCACAATAAAGGTTATACCCAGAAACAAGGTATAAGTAGCTATAAACGACAGAGTCCATAAGGCTTGACTCTGCCTAAATTCCCACCAGTGCGAAGGTGCCTAAATAAGTTAGAGTCCAGTACGATTAGGTTTGTCTAATTTATCATAGGTTCTTATGAGAGTTTCTGAATTGGTTGTGAGTTTAACTTCAAGGTAAATACAGCTATTATATTCCTGGTCCCATTGCAGATCCTCGCCGTGCTAGGATAGTTTATGTTTTGTTAACCATTGATCCATGTATAACTATTAGTATTGTTAACCTTAGGAGTAGATAAATAAAGACTCTTCATAAATATACTCAGTGTTATATTTACCCTTTGTTTCTTCTATGCATGTTTTGTGTGATTTTGACTTCTCCAGTTAAGTAGAACCTACCAAATCCAATCTCAAAACCTGGTAAATAATCCTGGTATAACAGGTATTAGTAAACCCCCACTGTACCGGCGACGTCGTTTTAATCTTATTCTAGCTATATTTTAGACAATTTTGTGCAGCTTAAGAAGAATTTGCGGTGGTTAAAAGGGTTAAGTGTGATAATTTGAAACCTGTTAATTGCTGGATGCTCTTATTAAACTGAATAAATTGTCTAATAGTAGCTTGAATAAAGCTAAAAAGACATCACTGATACAAAAGGGGTTAAGGTTAAATCTGAAAAAATTATATTTACCATATAAAGCAATATTACTTCTCCATATGCGCATATTTCACTTGTATAATAAACATGTGAACATTAAAATAACTAGAAAATAGGTTTAAAGAGAAAATATCCAGTGAAAAACAATATTATTGTGACGGGAGAGGTGAGGGGAGGTGTATGAGGGAGCGCGACATAGGTGTGCTTCCGTTGCTGGCCTGAAGCCTACTGACTCTCCCAGCTGTCTCCCACGCATATAAGAGAGAGGAGGGAGGTAGGGAGAGTGTAAGGGAGGGTGAGTGGACGTATTTCAGGCAGGAGGGAGGAAGGAGGAGTGAAATTTGAGGGAAAAGTACAATAAATGAGAAGGAGGAGTGAAATTAGAGGGAAAAAGTACAAGAAAGGAGGAAGGGGAGGGAAAAGGGAGGGGGAGAGGGAGGGGAGGTAAGGCACATGTAAGGGGAAGGCAGGAGGTGGTGGAAAGGAGACATACCACCTAATCACATATTGCTTCCATTTCACTGGCACTGGGGCAAAAAATCAAATAAAATCATATTTCTACTCACTATAATAAAGGGGATAGGTCTTCTTGTTAATGTTGTCGTCCAGATAGGTGACGCCGATGCTGAAGAGGATGCTGATGGCTATACCCACGATGAACTGCGCCACGAAGAATAGAACCAGGGCTCCCAGGAACTCGGAGCTTCGATCATCCGCGCACGAGATCTCTGGCTTGTTGTGACAGAGCTCTTCATTAGCTGTGTGAGAGAGAGGGAGAATGAGAGCAGTGCCGAGGATGCGTTACCCGTGAAACTATCAAATCTAGAAACCTCCTCCGCGTCCGTAGATGAAGCGTGTGAGAGCAGTGCAGCAATATGAGGATTCCATCAATAGCACTCGATTCTCTTTCTTTTATTGTTTACTTAAAGAATCTACTTATAAGAGCTATTTAGTCCCTAATAAAGTCAACATATTTGCTTACTGAACTGTGACAAAACAGAGCCATGCGTGAGCAACTTACACTTATAACCCGTCATATTCCGGAGGAGCGCCGAGGATGAATTGCCCGTCAAACTGGCAACTCTTGCGACCTCCTCCGCGTCTTTCCCGGGCCCGTAGATGAGGTGCGGGAGAGCGGCGCAGAAACACGAGGCTGCCGTAAGTAACGCGCCCACACCTAACCAGCGTGGCCGGTGTCCGAACGTCCCGTAGTACCCCAGGAAGATCGCCAGCATCACTTGAGAGAGGTCGTTGCCGGACATCATGAACCCTGGGGAAAGAGAGTTAACTGTGTGTCTTGTTGTCTACAGTATATTGTACAGTCGCGCTATTAAGTGATGTCACGGCACCAAGTATGTTTTGA